>UFQX01000562.1:14622-60573 GCA_900497675.1 Arapaima gigas | reverse complement strand
GGGGGGGGGGGGGGGGGGGGACCCATTGTATGTAATGTGCAGTTTTCAAATCAACATAAAAAAGAGAAACCTCTCACTGGTATTAAGCAACACATCTCATTGCTGTGCTCCTCCTGGTTAAGGTGAAGGAACAAACCAGAGCAGAGCAGGTGACCACAGAGCCAGAGCAATGCCCATGACAGCATCAAAATGGTGCCTTTTGGGGGTCCCGTCATCCTGTCCCTTTCATAAAGTTCATGCAGCATTTGTGAAACCTGGGACAGCAGCTTTCTGAGGCAGGAGCAGTTCTGCCCTGGAGCTACAATCTCCCTCCTCCAGGTGAGATATGTGCTTTTGCAGAGTCTGAAGGAACTGGTGGCTGGAAGGGGGGTGGAGGAGCAGTGCTGCTGCTGGTGGTCCTTCACAGTCACCCCCAAGGCAGACAAATCCACGGCAGAGTCTGAGAGAAGCCCTGCAGTTGGGGATGTGTGGGGGTGTGTGTGTGTGTTTGTGGGGGGGGGGTGCAGGAGACACCATCCTAGAGGCAGCGAGTTCACCAGAATGATGCCGCAACGTGAGCGAGACCCGCCAGTGTTGGAGCTGTGAGCTCATCACATGACGGTGCAGGAGACTCCTAGGCAGCCCTGGTTCCTGTCCTCTCTGCTGCTGAGCTTCTTCATGCGCTGGTGCCGGATCTCCCTTACGAGCGTGTAGAAGGCGTCCTCCACTCCCTGCCAGACACCAGCAAATCCATGTTTGAGAGCACAGTCATAATTAAACAGCACTAGTGTAAGAAGATTAGGTAAAAAAAAAAAAAACAAACAACACAGAAAAAGTGCAAGCTTCTGCCCAGCAGAATATGCACCATAGACCTGCCTTCCTAGGCCAGGATGAAGCTCCTGACAGCGTTTGAGAAAGGTTCATACATGTGCTTGGAAGATCTGAACCCTCCCCATTTGCTTCACAAATTTTTTCTTTCTACAGCCATTGGTTTTGGGTCACTGGTGCTGCTGGAGATCACAGAAAGCAGCATCTTACACCCACAGCTCACACAGCCACCCTACTGGTTTTACAGCACACATCTTTTTTTTTTTTTTTGCTTGGAGCAGAACATGGAGGGTATAGATGACGCAACTAAGGGAAACAGTCATAAGAGGTGTGAAAGATCTGTTCTTGCAGGACTGAAGAACCACTGTCTGCTCAATGAAACTTTTAAAACACTGAACTGGAGCAGAATCATTCCAGTTCATTTTCATCCCCTGGGCAGCTGCATCGCCTAAACCTGACAGAACACAAGTTGCTCCACAGACACCTCAGCCATGCTTTAAATGCAGCTCCACCCCAGGGAATCTCACATTTATTTATACAGATCTTTTGAATAGGTGGCCTATAAGTTTGTATCTGGTCACTTTCCTGAAATAAATATCTTTTTCAAAAAGTTTTTCTGGTCTCCTTTTATACTCACCAGACACTTTATTAGGAACACCTGTACACCTGCTCTTTTACCCAATCATGTGGCAGCAGCACAGGGCATAAAATCACACAGACACATCTCACGTTCACATCAACTTCAGAACGGGGGAAAATGTGATCTAAGTGACTTGGACCGTATCATGGCTGCTGGTGTCAGACTGGGTGGTTGGAGCATTTCAGAAACTGCTGCTCTCCTGGGATTTTCACACACAACAGTCTGGAGTCACACAGAATGGTGCAAAAAACAAAAACAAAAAAACATCCGATGAGTGGCAGCTCTGTGAGTGGAAACGCCTTGTTGGTGAGAGAGGTAAAAGGAACACGCCCAGACTGAACACTACAGTAACTCAAACAGCATGAAGCCATGGACCCAACCTGCCTTGTGTGCGCATGCGGAAGCTAGTGGTGTGATGGTGCGCGGAATGTTTTCTTGGCCACATTGGGCCCGCAGCATTTTTCCCTTGTGATCCATTACATCTGAATCTATTGGCATTTTCTCACTATATTTTTCTGCCACTGTGTAGTATTATAGTATTTGTTCGAAGGGAACAGATCCATCCTCAGCTTTACCTGTCTGGTCTTGGCAGAAGTTTCCACAAACTGAATGCCGTAACTGCGGGCTAGTTCCTGTGCCTGTTTCGTGTCCACGGTCCTTGCCAGGTCGCACTTGTTGCCTACCAGGACCATGGGGACATCATCTGAATCTTTAACCCGTTTTATCTGCTCCCTGTGGGATATAAAGGAAGAGAAGATGCCACTGGCTCCATCACAGAATCTTCAAAGCAGGTGCTTTTCTCCAAAGCAGCACGCAATGTTTATAGCCACATTCCATTTTAAAACAAAATATTAATTAGCAAACAACATTCTGACCTGACTTGAGTTACACTTATTCCCCATATTCTGGTCCTAACAGGTTCTTGAAAACAACATTGAAAAACTGAATCATGAAATGACTAGATATTTCTAATGGGTAAGAATTTCAGTATGTTCCAAGTCCATTCTAAATTCACCCAAAATAAACACCCTAAATGATGCCATCTTCACCACAAGGAAGAAGTTGTTAAACACATTAAAATACAGTGAACAAAATAATGCACTTGATCACTTTCAAGTTGCTCCAAATAAGTGACAAATTTTAATTTCGTTGTGTCCAAAAGGCATTTTTTCAATCACACACCCCACTTTCTTGAGTCGAGACCATAAAGCTGCTCGGCAGAGTTTTAAACGTGGACTCTGTTCACTGCCCTGGACCAAATGAATAAGTGTCATTAGTAATCTTGAACCAGATGTGCTCTTTACCACATACCTGTAGAGATGAACATCAGCAAAAGACTTGCTGTTATTGATGGCGAAGACGCAAAGGAAACCTTCGCCTGTCCTCATATACTGGTCCCGCATGGCACTGTACTCCTCCTGTCCGGCTGTGTCCAGGATGTCCAGCAGACACGTCTCCCCATCAATCACCACTTGCTTTCTGTATGAGTCCTGCAGATCAAGCTGGCTGTTAATGCACTGACAGTGTCCTCCACGCGCATGTTTCTGAATGTATCTGTATGTGTGAGGCCTACCTCGATCGTGGGGTCGTACTCATCCACAAAGTGGTTCTGGATCAGCTGTATAGTGAGAGCGCTCTTGCCAACACCACCAGCCCCAACCACAACCAGCTTGTACTCCGTCATTGCGGCCCCCCTGCCAGGTCCAGCGCAGCAAGAGACAGGTGAAGAACTGGACATGAGAGCAGAAGATGGCACACAGTGACAGAGAAAGAAAACCAACCTGCACAAATGTTCACATAAAATACTCAAATGTGAGATAAGAGTAACTAAAATGGGAATAAATAAGTTTAGGCAAATGCTGTGTCTAACTCACATTAAACTTGTCATAATTACTTACAAAGAACATCACGGTTTTTACCCAGTAACCTTGTTAGTTCTGAAAGAAGCTCATTTTTTCACCAAAGCAAAGCAAATTCCAAATTTGCTTTTTTAAACCTTAATGGTAAATGAAGGAGATTGTAAAATGAGATTATAAAATACACCAATGAGCATGATGACAATTTTTTGCTGCTCAGGTCCCATATTTACCCCTGCTGAACATTGTGCTTCTGCTACTCGCATTTAAATTTATTCATTTAGTCCAAAGTTGTGTACAACGGCAAGTAAACTAATCCCACAACAGATATCGCATTTCACGCCGTGCGGCCCCATCCTGGCAATGCTGAGTGTGAGCAGTCAGCATTACTCCTCTCTCTTTAGGCAAAACAGTGATGTCCTGCAACACGTCACAGGGAATTCTGGGTACTTTTAGCTCTTTCTCCATGAACAGAAGACACTGCAACAAAGGCGTGGACCCAACTCACCCAACAAACCTGTGGGCAAATATCAGCGTTAGACCACACTGCTGGCTCAGGACCCGCAACAAGTGTTACACACAGTGTCTATTTCTGGAACATTCCGCTAAATGTCACAGCACCTCTGAGTGTGCAGCAGCTAGGAGAGAGACGACTGGGACCGGATCCCCAAACTCGCCACGAAAATGCCGCGAACAGCCAGCTGAAACATCTCCGCCAGTTGCAAATAACGTCTTATGTGTCGAACACACAACACACACCGCAGACACACTCAGCACAAAAGACCATCTGTCCAGTGCGTCTCCAACCTGGGCAGGTTTTTGATCTCCATTTGCAGCTTGACACAGGTTTCCAGCCACCTGCTGGAAGAAGCCCTCACTGCTGAAAAAACTGGGATAAGGAGCAATATAGATGAAGGCCCAACGCGCAACTTCATCCCATTATGTTAATTAGGTCTTAGTAAAAAGGGAATTAAAAAAGCCATCTTTTGTACAATTTAATTCAAAAGCTGCACTTTGCACAACAACATACAGGTTTTGGTTTGTACTAAATTAGCAAGGATAATTCATGGGTTGATTCACTGACACCTACTGCCAATCCTACCGCCACTCTCAATCTCTTTCACACGCATGCACACGCGTGCACACACACACGCACGCACGCACACCATTCCGAGTTCCCGTCAGGCTTGCAGTGAGCCACAGAACTGGGTGTTACTTGGCCGATTGTCACTTTACTCCTCCAGCCTCCCACCCCCCCACCGGACTTCAGGTGACTTTGGGTAGACCAGCTTTCACCTCAAAAAACCTTCTCCTCCAGTTGTTTCCATGGACATGAAGCTCTCTGCTCAGCCATGATACCTGTGAGGCACCATCTGCACCAGGGATGTCACTTCATGCCACAACAACACAGCCATTAGCGGCGGAAAAGATAAAATAAACTTGCAACTGTGAAATACGTACAGGATTTTCTCCATGCGTTTCATCAACGTGGGAAGAGAAACAACACAAAAGACTTTCAAAATTTTAAATAAGCAGGGATTCACACTGATATCGGAATCACGCTGAATTTGGCTGACAATCGATTAATTTTATCGACAAGTCGATGCTCAGAAAAGACCAATAAGTCACACCAATATTTAATGAAGTTGCGTACATACAGCAAAAGTGTCTGCAGTGTGGTTTTTTCCGAGTGACAAAATACTCCATTTATAACACTTGTGAATTTACTTAGCATCAAAAGTGACAGAGTGCTCAGTGCAGCTTCTAATACAGTCAATGAAGAGAGAAACAGAACTGCCAGCAATAAGGCAGAAATATGCTTGTTTAAGAAAAATGTGTCTCGTGCTCAAACGTACAATAATGAACTATGAGGGGAAAAAAGTACTAGTATTAAGTGGTATTATTTCTTTTATCAACTGTCCCACTATGAAATTTGTATTCATTTGTTTATACTACAAACTACATTGAAATTAAAACTCATTTAAAACGACCGAAAGACCCTCCATTCACTGCAACTGAACAATTACCTGCATAAACACATCCGAGATTCTTCAGTAACTTTCTACATTATCTACACAATCTACATTAGATGATGTCAGAATCTTTTATTCTACATTATCTATCACAGCTTAGTTTATGTATGAACCTTTGATCCCTTTACAATAAATAAAACAGCCATTTAGTGCCGACCAGGCACCAGGCGCTGCACTCGCTGCTGTTCGCCACCTAATGGCTGGACGCAGAAGTGCAGGCGGCTTAACCAGAACGTTCCGAGCTGAAGCCACTGTGGAGTGAAATTGATTTTAAAATAAAATAAACATTTTAAAATTCAGTTTCATGTCCTCACCTCACCCTGAATAACTGTTTGCCAATCAGAAACAGGGTGAAGGAAAACTACTGTAAATAACACTCCAAACTGGCCCCAAGTTCACGCCTACATCTCGGCCCACGTGGACAATTTTGTTTTTCTGTATTTTTGTCCTAATAAACCTTCTTTTGGTCAATTTCGTGTTACTGTAGCACAACAGTCTCCTGTCTCTTACTGCAAAGGGTTATATGTCCTCCTGCTGTGATTGAAATGCTGACCGTGAATTAATTCAGCAAAAAATGCCCTGCAGTAAAAATAGCAAAATCTGTGTTAGTGTAGAACACCTAACAGTTGCTCAGAGAAAGCAGCTAAATGTTATTCGAGAAAACGACGAGAAGATCTGAAGACACTACATTAGTACCCCCAGTGAAGACCTGTGCTTCAGGCTTCCTCAGGTTTGGTGCAGATGAGAGCATCCTTATAGGTTCACTTCCACCAGGCCCTCAGCAGCCCCACCAGAAGCACCACTAGACCCCCAGCGCAGAACACGTTAACCTGCCATTTTAGGGTTCAGATCTAAACCCAGTTGCAGAGCCAAGTAAACACTCAGGTCCAGACCCAGGAGGGGAGCAGGTTGAGACCCAACCCGCTAACTTACGAACTGTAAACTCACTTAAAGACTTTACTCCTCCCAAGAAAAATAGTTACAAAAGCATAGCTGCGCGTTTCCAGCCGAGCAGCCGGGCTGGCGAGTACAGCAGGTGTGTCTCAAACACCTCGTTGCCGCTTTACACACCTGCAGCTTAATAAACACCGACCAAAGCGCGTTTTTCTGCTAAACCCAAAACGCCCGAGTAGCGACTCATATCAGGAGATCAGAAGACGTTCTTCTGACAAACTCACCTTTCTCTGTTTTGGCTCGGAAGAATGTCTACGCTTCACGGTGCGCACTAGTTAACGCCACTTAACGAGAAACCTGAAAGAAATAAGCAGTAAGATGGCATTTTATGGGACTCGTGTAACGTTTAAGTCGAAAAGCGCTGCTCTCCAGGCGGCTTACAAGCGGCAGTTGTGAGCCGCACTTCCTGTCTCGCGCTGAGTGGCTGCACCGCGCTCCCCGCCCACTGATCCCGGATCGGTGAGAAGCCTCGTTGCCTGAGGGGAGGAGGCGCCGTGCGGCGCCGGGATCTGACTCTGGATCAGATAAGCGCTACACCCAGGGGTCGGAGGACACGCCCGGCAGCGTTCGAAGCCAAGACCCTGTTTTATAACCGTCTCGCGTTCTGCCTGTTTCGTGCGTCTTTCTGACGTCCTCTCGCAGGAAAGCATGATAAAACTCGCCGTTTCCTTTTTAAACTTTGACGACATAACTTGGTGGAACTTGCCCTCCATTTGCTCAGACTGTTGCAAGTAGAACTTTGTCTCCATACAAGTTCTAATTTATGATTAAACTCATTAATGATTAAACTCTTTAAGGCCAAAGGCAGGAATGACATGTGAGCCGCGTGAGGTCCAATTCGCACAACCCAAATACCTCCCCCCTACACGAACAGGAAAATAAAGTCGGAATCTTACCCTGAATTTCACCACAAAACCTGATTAACAAAACACAAACTAGACATTAATGTTATGAGGTGTTTATCTTGCCCATCGAGCAGCTTTCTGAAGTGGTCACACAGTCAGCTACATTTGTGGTTAACTAGTTTTATCAATAGCCTAACTGGTATAACTGGTATAACCCCACTACTGCAGGAGCAGCAGGGAACTGACTTGTGTGTTTAAGAAAACCATCTGTGTTCCTACTCGCATCCCTGTTTCATCCAGATTCCTCAGCCACCCCCCACAGTGCTTTCGGTTTCACCTGTGAATGTGTCCTTTTAAGATTTCTGCAGCTGTGGTTTTAGGCTGCTTTCCACTGGAAATTATACATCCATCTGTCCTCGCATTATGGTTACTGTTTTATGCCGGTCGGAGATCCAGTAGGTGCTGGGATAGACGATTACACAATGGTTGACACACCAGACCATCACAGGGTGGCTGCAAATAGTCTGTGGGCAATTTAGAGCAAGCAGTCCCCCTAAAACATGTCTTTGGACTGTGGGAGGAAACCCAAACTACACAAACCGAGCTGGACTCAAACCCACATCCAGGTAGCCCAGGTGCTGTGAGGCAGCAGCGCCACTCGCTGTGCCACCATACCAAAAATTAAAGTACAGTAGAATATTTTATTTCTATTCACCTTTATTTTGCTGTCACATTTTCCCAAGCAATTCACAATGTCAGATAAAACTTTCAAATTATTTGCATGTTATTCAGCAGGGTGTTTGGGGTACAACACCTCCAGTGTCATTTGAAGCAGGAACCTTCAGAAAGGTAATAATCCCACCTGTGTGATTCCTGCTGCTTATGATAAGACCAAGATGTCCAGTTTCACACACTGAAATTTAATATACGAGGACAAATTCCACAACTCATTTAACTGACCTTGTTATCTTTTTCTACATGCTAATATAGGAGCAGAACCAGTCCTGTTGTAACCAGTTCCGCACAGCTCCCGCTCATTTCGGTTATGTTACAATTTGCAGCCATTTGTCCTGTTTAATTCTGGAACTTACGAGCCTCGTACCGACAGTAGCCTGTGGAGAGAATCTGCTGAGAAAGTGCAGCATATATAATATGTTCAAAAGAATTACAGAAAATCTCTACATCTATAATGTTCAATGTCTGTCTGTCTACTCGTTTGTTGTTTATGCCCACCTTTGTTTTTCAAGCTGCAGACTTGAAATTTGACACACGGGTACTTCTCACCCTAAGTGAGGTTTTTGCACAGTCGAGTTCATTAAACTCCAAATAGGCTGCTTACGATTTTGAAAATGTTAAATTCCTGCTCCGACAAGGCTTGGATAAACAGGAATGATGACACACACACGCACATGCCGAGGAAGTTTCTTGCTCACATTTGGCGAGATATAATTTGTTGTTACTGTGGCTGGCAGTTGCATTGCCATGGTAATTGTATACTTGTATAATGTGTTATTCTTCCCTTTCTACCACTACACCTTTTTGACCCAGTAACTCAGTAACATGCAGTATTATGTAGGTAAGAACGTCTTAAGCGTGTGCTGAGTGAGTTTTTCCTGCCAAACCCACCTTGGCGTTACAAGTGAAAAAAAAATTAATCTGAGGAATTTCTCTTTGAGAAAAATCTATTTTTCCTCTTCACGTCTGTAATATTTTTGTGATGCTGTAGCACCTATAAAAGTAATTTATGAAATTTTGTTTACAAATTATTTACAGTTGACTAAGCCCAGACTTTGAAAGTTTCTTTTATTATTTTTCCAACCAAGATCTGGATATTTATACAGCATATTAAGAATATCTGCTCAGATCATCTCAGGCCCCATCAGCACCGCCACCAGTGACCACCCCCTCTGCTTTTAACTGCTGCCACCCACCACTTGTGTGTCACTGTATGTTTGCCATATTTGTCCACCTGTGAATGTGTGTGCATGTATATCTACTTGTCCCTTTTATATTTATCTATGTATATATTATTTCATTTCATTTTGTGCACCCTTATATCCCTGCTGTTTAAGGGACAATAATTGACAATAAGCGATTCTTTATTCCAGAGCTGTGTGTTGCAGACTGATGTCATGTTTCTCTTCTTTTCACACCATTCCATAATCTGCTTTTTAAATCATTGTTTTAAATATCCCCTAAAATGTTCATATCTAATTAAACTAGTGGCAGAGCCTGACTTCACAGGAAATAACTTTGATATTCAAATATATATTTCAAATGCCAAATTTATGTGTAGATATGGAGCAAAAAGTTGAGAACTGTTGAAACTAATCAGATTTAGTCGCCTTGCGTTTGCAAACGTTAAATATTTAACACATAAAACTGTGAAGAAACTGTTTTCGAGCCGCGTGTCTGAAACTGACTTTAAATATATGTAAATCTTGTATTTTAAAAAAGTTGAGCTGTTTCTGAGCTCTGGTGAACCTGCCTTGTCGCATAAGTTGAAATAAACAGGATGCGCGAATTGATCCGCAATCACAGCCGCGCTATGCGCACTGGGCGCGTCCTCGAAACCGAGCCCCTGCAGCGCGCGCGGAGGGCCCCGAGGGGGTGGGAGGGTCACAGCGAAGCTAGCCTTTAACAGGGGACCAGGCGTGGTCCGAGTACAGCTTCCAGAGGCGCCACGAAGGTAAGACACCTGCTGTCTGACGGTAGGTCCGAACCACCAGCAGAGCAAAATTAACCCGAGCGACAATTATTTGTTCAAACTGGACAGATAAGGAAAAAGTTGGAATGTCTGTCTCGTTGTCTCGATTATTAAATCTCGGCTGTTGGGTCCTCCGTAGAGAAGCCGTACAGATGGAAGAGACGCAACTGGGACGAATTTAGGCGAAAGTAGTAAAAGTTGTAACAATTTCCTTCATTACTATGATACTATGACTTTGTGTTTGTCTTTACTTAATTTAAAGATCTACCATAATTGCGACTGTAGCATGTTTCTATAAACCGCACCGAAAACAAAGTAATAAATAATATCTGAACATCATTCCTATATCTCGATTACAGTTTATTGAAATAATTCATCATAAAAATTAATTTTGGTATTGTTTGAATGACGCGACGCGAAACGCTCTTTTGCTCCACGTTGAGTTCGTG
Organism: Arapaima gigas; assembly: GCA_900497675.1. Taxonomy (NCBI): domain Eukaryota; kingdom Metazoa; phylum Chordata; class Actinopteri; order Osteoglossiformes; family Osteoglossidae; genus Arapaima; species Arapaima gigas. The sequence continues at coordinate 50,282 of UFQX01000562.1, read as the reverse complement.
TCCAGGTGACCGGTTGGATGTTATTTAACAGTTATGAGCGGACTTGTCAGTTATGATGTAATTTACTATGAACGGGTTTTGTCAACCATCATCAACTCATTTCACCTTATTTTTTGTTTAATCTACTGTCTGTTGGACGTGTAGTCGAGGTGGGAGGAACCTCTTTTTGGATGTTTTAGGACCACCAGGACTTTGACGGTATGTATCTCACTTTTCGTCCAACACCTCAATTTACTCTGAATTTACCCTAAAACATGCTGTATAACTAGGTAAAACATTGGTAAAATTAGCTCCAATTAAAAACCTGCCTAGCTGAACAAAGGTGCCAGATAAAGGGTAATAATAAATGGCTTTAAATTTGTACTCTCTCCTCTGTTAAACACTGTGATGTTTTATATATAGCAGAAGTAATGTATGAATGAACTGGTGAGCTGAGTGAATAAGACTTCTGTCCAAACTGTAGAGGGAAAACTGTCATATCCCAAATAAAAGGAAAGTAGATTAAAACTAGGACTACGATCTTTTTTCCCATTTGTTTCCTCTGAGGAGCCATAGTTACATCCATTTAGGCAACTGGTTTCCCAAGTTGAGATTCAGCTACCAAAATATGATTTTTAGTCACAGATCTCCAGGAAGAAATGGTCTCAGAATAAGAGGGTACACATTCTTGAGCAGTCCCATCTTGCAGGAACAATGGAGATGGATGCAGTAAATAAGGGAGGGAGATGATCAGGCAGACTGATAAATCCTATCTGAAATAAACACTGGCTTGTAACTTTTAGCCGTCTTGACCATTTCCTTGGGAAATAGTGTAATTACAGATGGCTGCAGATACTGTGACTGAACATAAACATATTGCTGTGCACGTGGGCTATTTGCTTACATCTGTCCAGTTCCAGGAGCAGTTTGGTTAAGTGGAAGCTCTGGATCCGATAACCTTGTCTATCAACTATGACATACATAAGTAATTTGGTATTTTTAACCATCTTTTCCCAGTGTAATCAGGTAAAGTCATTTGAGGATGGAGCTGAAGGTGTCTGTCGACGGAGTCCAGCGCGTTGTCTGCGGCGTTACTGAAAAGACGACATGCCAAGAAGTGGTCATCGCTTTGGCTCAAGCCCTGGGTGAGTTTGAGCTCCTCCCTTTTGAGATATCAGCGGAAATGACTAGAAGTTTCCTCTCGCAGCAACTCCTGTGTTCAACGCAGGCCGCACAGGACGCTACACGCTAAAGGAGAAGTTCAAGGAGTACGAGCGCAGTGTGAGCCCTGGGGAACTTCTGCTTGAGTCCCTAGCCAAGTATGGCCAGCAGTCCAGAGAGGTTCAGCTTGCCTTGCATCACAGCAGCCCGGCTCTTGTGCTGGAGGACCTGCGCTCCCATGTCCCACTGAGGAAGGTGGACAGAGGCGGCTGTCAAAGTAGCGATGTTCTGCATCGTCAAAGTCAGCCACCTCTGTCCTGTCTGCGCCTGCAAGGGGACACCCCCCAGGTGGTGGAGGACAAGAGACTCAACTGCAAGTCACTCACGATGGTAGAAGAGGCCAGGGGCTGGCTGCAGAGTCTGGGTAGGAGCGGGAGGCAACAGCATGTGCAGGAGAAGGGGAAGGGCTTCAGCATTGAGAAGACTGAGGAGGCCATTTCCTTCAAAGATCACACTCCGTTTCCAGGGGTGCTGCAAGAAGTGGGTAACTGCAAGCAAACGATGTTTGCCAAGCACCAGCAAAGAGTGAGTTTCCTGTATGAGCAAAGTGGCAGCAGGAGAGCATGGGGGTGTGTGGAGGGCCAAAATGACAACGGTCAGCAAGCTAACACAAAAGAGGAAGCTCCCTGCGTGAAACCTGGAGGTGAGGAGCTACGAGCTGTGCTCCAACAGCAGGCTAGGCTGCTAGAGCTTCAAGCACACATATATTCTATGGATGTGCAGATCCATGAGCTTGAGGAGAAGGTTGGCTCACATCAGAATCCCCCCATGTGGCAGCACCTAGTGGAGGAGGAGGAAGAGGAGGAGGAGCAGCAGCTGGAATACTGGGAGAACGAACTGAGGGCAGAAGAAGGCTACGAGAAGGACCTGCAGAAGCAATTCCTTGAGATGAAACAGAGGGCAGCTGAATGCAAGGCCCGCCTGGAGGAGTACAAGCTGCAGCTGCAGGGGCTGGGTGAAGATAAGTGCTGCCCAAGAGGAGACCTGAGCCCCCCTGTGGTGTGCATTCCTACCAGCAGCAAGGGTGTGATGGCAGCCAGTGGTACTGAGGATATCCTCTACCAGGCCACACACTGCCCTTCCAGCAGGCCTGAAGAGCTCAGAGAAACTTGGGCCAGAACCACAGCTCTCCACTGTGCTGAGGTCATGCTGCATCTCCGCAGCACCAGAGTCTAAGCAGATTCATCCTTGTTACACCACTGCAGTTGGATTATAAGGCCAGTATGACATTTATGCCAGATCATCATCTGCCTTTATCTGGACTGGAAAATCTGCAATCTATTGGAGCTTGAAGTTATGCATTAAGTAAAAAAGGTTCACAGCAGGATGCTCAGTTAAATCCCACGTGTGTCCAGTCACATGGTTTAGCCTTTCTTCCAGCCAAGTGCCAGACTTGAAGCCGATAACAGTATATAAGGAGTTGGATCCATACAATTTAAACAAATTAAAACAATTTCAAATGTTAACTGAGTACCTCAGCTGTTATGATTGTTCATTTGTATGATGTTGCATTTTATTATAAAGCAGAATAAAGTTAATAAATTATACCCCTGTTGTGCTGTGCTTTTCACATCTGCCACCCTCTTGGAAATTTAAAAACTCAAAACATCCCTGAAAAAGAAAACCCCACAGATGCAGTTTTTCATAAAACGTTTAATCATTTCATTCAATAACAAACAAAAGATCATCAGAGAGCAGCTACGAGGCCAAGTAGGAACCCAGCGATCTCCGAGGTTTTATTCATTTGTAATAACAGTAATAACGCTGTTTGTGTGTGATGTCTCTCAGCGGCTTGCCAACCTCCTATGTTGATGCTGCTGAGCCACACACTCATTATCCTTGCCACACTTTCACATTTCCATGTTTTCATGTTTCAAATTCGCCTTTAAGCAAGTTAACTGTATTGTGATGGAATATTTGACTAAGAAAAAAAAAAGCACACATTACATACAATATATTCCAACCCACAGGTATTGGGGATGCAAACTTGCATTTCTACCAAAAAAAAAGCCACCCTAACATTGTCCTGTATATTTTGGCGGTTGGCTGGGAAAAAAGGTACATTACTTTTTTTTTAATCATTTTTGCTTTATGTATTTTAGGCACCTTTTAAAGTTTTTCATTCATGAGCAGAAACGGACTTTTAAGTGAAACAATAAAAAAGCAGAAATGTGCAATGGGGAAAAAATATACTGTATAAAAGCACAAGAAATGCAACGCTGGCTGCAAGACATTGTGGAACTCTGCACCTGCAGGGACTTGTGTGGCCGGTCACTCCGTGACTTTATGCTCCAAGTGAAGCAGCACACGCAGAACACTACTGCAACGCTATCCTCATATTCCTCTGGCAGGGAATTTGACTCAGGATCACGTGTATAAATCAATGAAAAAGAAAGAAAACAGTCAAGTCTGTCTGAAAACAGCCAACACGGTGAAGGAGGAGGAGCTGTTCATAAAAAGGTGAGGAAGCAGAAAGAAACCAAAGCCTTGACACAGCATGAACACACTGCAGGTGCAGAACTCCTGTTTCCTGCCAGCTGCTACCTCTGCCGTTTCACTCCAGGTGGGAATTAGAGAAGTTGCAGTGTTGTAAATAACTTCGGTCTGAGGCACCCAGAACCCACCTCTGATTTTCACCTTTGAACTTTTTCTAAAACACCTCTTATACAAACATGCGCACACACACAGACACACTCACACAGAGCTGGAGTTGAGATGTCCCACTGCCTCCTGCCTCACTGAGTCTGGTTCGTAACACAGGAGGCAACACCCACACAAAGGATGAAACCAGTGGAATTGGAGGGTTCTGTTTTGGGGGAGGGGGGCAGGGAGAGGGGCTGTGCATGCAGATATCTGATTGGTATTAGAGAGCAGCACCCACTTTCCCTGCCCCTGCTCAATTCCCCCTGGAGGATTGCACATCTTGACCCTCTGTCCACTGGACTCAGTGGGCTCAGTCGATGACACCAGCTTGACGGGTTTTCCTTTCCACATTGAATCCCTGTTTTGGGGGGGGGGGAAGACATCAGATTGTTACAAACTCAGAGAGAGACAAGAGGGTTTAATAACCACACTATACAGAGCTCAGAGATTTGTGAACCCGGTGGCACACGTGGCACATTTCACACCTTGGAGTTGTCTGGGCCCCGGGGCTGCCGTAGGATGACCAGGCGGGGGGCGCTGGCATCGTCCAGTGTGATGCTTTTCAGCCGGTTCACCAGCCGCTCTGGACGTGGTGTTGCCACTGGCTTCTGGCCTTCACTGCAAGGCATAAGAGGGATAAACATACACTAACTCCAACTAAGGAGTTGGGTACTAATACTCAAGGTCCTCAGTTCCACTCGAACCCTTGTTACAGCAGACATAGGCAATTACACTAGGCAACGAGTCAAATTTCCCATCTAGCTGAAAGTGATGCCTCACCTGACCCGACGCACGTTGCAGGCACTGCACTTTCCTGTGCGCTGGTTGAGGATGACTGAAAATTCCACCTCATCCCCAGCTTGCAGCTCCAGTCCATCCAGCACCTCCTTCACATGGAAGAACAACTTTTTGCTGTCGCCAACTTCATATGTAATAAAGCCGAACTGTTGGAAGACAAAATTTGTTACTTAAGTATGAGCAGGTGAAGCAAACATCTCCACACACCTGTCATTACACCAGTAACAAACAAGGCCATGTTTCAGCATGTAATAAAAGATGCAACAATTTCAACACAAGTAAAATGTCTACTATTTAATATCAAACTGACAGTCACATCACAATAGCCATTTATACTCCTGGGCTATAGAGAGGCTCAACACACACACACACACACACACACACACACACACACACACAATTCACTGGTTGGCTCAGGAACCCTCTGAACAATTTTGGGTATTTAGGTTTTACTGGATTGTGAAGGCAAGTGTGGGAAGAACAGCTGATGAGCACCTGGTCCTTGACGCACTCGACAAAGGCACGGCGCTGTGGAACCACATGGCAAGCCATCTTCTGCCCAGTTTGCGGCACAGTGCACACCTGGAACTTGACTGTCTCGCCTTTCTGCAGGCAGTCTGCTTTGTTGGCCATGCTCACAATCCCAAAAGGATAACTCTGACCCTTCTGGCTGCCTGCAGGTCAGTGGGGGGCACAAAAGTTTGGTAGTAGCACAGCTTTTCAAATACTTGGGGCACTACAAATGTCATATGAGGACCAATACAGTCACTACAGAATTTTCATTTATACGAGAAATTTAGGGAGGTCAAAAAAAAGCTAAAATATTTTAAAAAATGCAGAAAATGTCAGTGGAAAAATGTGAACTCACTACATTTGTTCCCCTGCTTACTAAGATAACAGGAACTGCACATCAGTCTAAGTTGACTTGTGTAACTCCAGTCACTTTCGTACATGAAGTCAGCAAAAAAAAAAATACAGAAATCCTTTTATTCATTTATAGTAAAAATAATAGGTTTATTCTAAAAGAAAAAAATACTGCTTTTACTTTTATTATAGTTTTGTCTCAGTGAATTTCATGTGGTAAATAAAAGCTGAGGGCAAGCTCAAATGTTCATGTTTCACTTTATTGGGGTTTCTTATTTAGTATTCCCTAAAGACCCCTTGCTGGGTGCAGGTGTGTGCATAAGGTTCTGACTGTCATGACAGTGAAGCTGTCTGCCAGCTACAAGTTGCTCAGGTGGGGGGGGGGGGGGGGGNCATCCCTACCCCAGGATACAACAAAGTAGTGGGGCCAAAGCTATTCTCTTCACAAAAGGGGGGGGGGGGGGGGGGGGGGGGGGGATTTGAACATATTCTTTTGCCCAAATGTTTTCCTTCAGAGCAACATATAACTCGGGGGTAATTAAAATGTATTTTTGTGAGAAATACATTCACGCAGTTTTCAAAGTACAGTCACATAGTAAAAAACATTTTTTGCAGGTGCATATTACAGAATTGTATATAGAATTTAGGAGGAGTTCCTAGCTTTCTCTGTGCAAAATTTGAATAAAATTGAGTAAGAAACCCTCTGTCCCAATTAAGTAATTGGAGGACCCACTGCACAATAATATGGTCATTTCCGCTACTTCCTACAGGTCTTTGAGTAACTTAGAAAAATGTACCATACTTTCAAAAAATGTAAAATTCCATAGACTTTTCTGCATTTATATGCTACCATTAAATGTATAAATACTCTGTTTCGTATTATATCGCAAATGTGCATTTTTCAAGGTCCATTTATGCAGTATTCCACCACCTAGAACACTAATCAAGGTATTATGGCACAAAAAGGTAATAAATCAAATTCTTTTAATCTTTTAAAGATTAACTGTCTATAAAAGAACGAAAGTATAGATTCACTGTACCCTCAGCTGTGATAAAGCTATATTTAAAACGAATTTCTTTACTTTTAGCTTTTGTAAAATAAACTGACTTTATACCAATACCAATAAATCAATTAATAATCAAATTTCTGGTGAGGCCAGTGCAACAGCCATGATTCTTTACCTTCTTCAGTAACCTCGATGATTCCCTGGTAGTCAGTCTGAGAGGGGTCCACGCTGCGCAGGGGGCGGATCACCTTGCCAAGGTACACCACTTGGCTCACATCATCCCCCACACCATTCACTGCAGGGGACAAGGAAAACAGTGTGCTCTCATAGGGGGCAGTTCATACGAGTGGTGGCCCGGGATGAGGACAAGAGGGCTTGGCGGACTGTGGGGTGCTTACCAGCTGCTACTTTGGTGACCTTCTCTGCGCTCACTTTGTTCCCTTTGCCCTTGGACAGGCCATATTCCACTGTGTCTCCCAGCTCTAGGCTCTCTGGATCACTACACAACTCACTGCTCACACACACACACACACACACACACACCAAAGTGATCTTAGCTACGCAGACAGTGGGGGATGCTAAAACCTTGGACAAGACAATCGCCTTTGGGCTGCCATTTAAATGCAAAAAAAAAAAAAAAAAAAAAAAAAATTGGTTTTGTCTGCTTGTGTAGGTCCCACCTGTAGTGGAAGAAGATCTCTTGGTCATGGTTAGCTGTTTCAATGAAGCCAAAGTTGTCCTTGAGCGTGGCCACAAAGCCAAGGAGGCGCTTGGTGTTGGCCGGCCTGTTGAGGATCTTGAGAGAAACGGCACTCTGCTGACCGGTCCTCTTCACCTCACTGATTACGAACTCCACCTGAAGGGGAAGGCGGGAGCAGGTTATACAACAGCCACGTAGACCACTGCCAGAACATGCACTGCTTATGGCCTGGTTCAGGCACCTTGTCTCCCATCTGTGGATGAGTGCTTCCCTCCAGGTCCTTAGCATGGTACGGCACAGTCATTTTCACACCACAGTCCTCATATGCAATCAGTCCTTCCTCTGCATCCTAGTCAGGGAAAGGTACCAGCTTAAAAGAATACTCAGCACACACAAACAGGAGTACATTCAATTAGGGGGGTGCAGCTGCAGCAAAAGACCATTAGCAAACTACAAGGAGTGAACATACAACTCACAAAGGTGCTTAGGTTTTGACAAATGTGCTTCACGTTTCTCCTTTCTAAAGTTATATAAAATATATTTTAGAAAATGGGAGGGTCACCTAAAAATTAAATTGTTTGGTTCCAGCAAATCTGCTATTTAAGCAAAAATAGCCAGTACAGTAACCTTGTTTGCTCAAAAGCTTTGACATTTTCACCATCAACATCTCTTCATTATACTGAGAGGCTCTCAGCCTTTTCACATTTATTATCAGTTCCCCTTGGTGGCACAGACAGACAATCCTGTATAGGGTCAAACGCCTTGAACTTTTCAACTGATTTTTGTCACGTTTGCATTAGCAGCATTTATCAGCAGCATTATTCTTAGGATTGCAACAGCAGGGCCTCTGGATGCAATTTGAAATGTTTTGGGTGGAAGCCATTTCCGTAGTGACTACGCCCCTTCTCTCCATGCAAGAGCTAATGTCAAAAAGGTATGAAATCTGAGACATTTAATACTGGTGTTAGTTTCAACATCTCTACATATTTTAATATTACAGACTGTACCCATACAGACAGCATCTACTCCAACCTAGTTTGAAGCCACATTTGGCTTTAAATGCTGTTCGTTTCTCAAGATCATAGCATACAGCTGTTCTGGACCCAGCCTTCAGCATCAGCCACTCATTCGTGAACCCACCCACCTCACAACTTTACTCCTAAATTAAAACCATTAAAGGGGTTGTTTTAAAACAGTTAAGTCATACAAAACAATGTACACCTTTTACACAGATAAAAAATGATACCTTCCAGATGTTGAACTACTGAGTATTTTGCACTGCCGTGTACACCCCCCCCCCCCCCTTTGTATGTCATTTATCGGCAACTACTCAACCATCTTATTTCAATTACAACATGGAACGATACNCTTTAACCCCCCCCCCCCCCTTTGTATGTCATTTATCGGCAACTACTCAACCATCTTATTTCAATTACAACATGGAACGATACTGCTGGCATGGTAAGCGTGAAGCTTTAAGCAGAAAGAATTACACTAATAAACACAAACTGCACTGTATCAATAAAGATGAATCTGTTCTTTATACACAGCTTTGCTTTTCAAGCCACAGACCAAGATTGTCACACAGGTACTTTCACAAATTTAGGCATTTGTGTAGTAAGGTTCATGGAACTCTAAAAAGGCTATTTAGTATTTTCAAATTTGCTCTCTCACAAGGCTCGGAGAGGCAGGGAGTTATGACAGAGTATAGAGTTATGCTATCGGATTTTCTTGCTACACACACGCACACACGCACACACGCACACCTTAAATGACATGGGTTATCACGCTGACAAGAAGACATGTTCGTGAATGTTCTTGCGTCCCCTCACACACGCTGATATAAGACACCAAAGAACTCTCTCTTGCACCACGCATGGGGTGGGGCACGTCACAACTTAAGGGATGCGGGTTTTCACGTTGACAAATTTTCTGATGTTCCAGACGCATGTTCTCTCGTCAAAACACACTCTACGCACCTTTCGCATAAGAGAGAAACTTTCTCCTGTCCCACACATACACTCAGGGCAGCAGATATCACACAAGTTACTTACAAGATGTAAAACAGTTCTTGCCTACCCTCACACTAAACTAATGTATGTAGCTCCGTATGGTAAAGTTTGGTGATGTAAATTGTGTTTTTTCCTTTCCACTGGACTGCAACAGTTGTGTGCATCACTGGCTGTGTTCACCTGTCTTAGAATACTTACGTAATAAATACTAAAACGGTTTGGTAATTTTTATATAAGATGTTATTGCTTTTTATCTTTCCACCACTATACTTTTTTGACCTAGGCGGCTCAACAAAGACTTCAAAAGGTCATAGTGAGACTCCTCTCCAAACTGCACAGAAGTTGTCATAAATCTTCAGTGTTAGAAATCTGAGCTGTCTTTTTATTCATGCACAGAAGAGAGAGAACAGAATCCTACCTTATCTTTTTTCTAATGGAGAAGTGAAGGAGCATTAAGAGAAAAGGGAGAGGAGAGAGTAAAGAAGAGGGTTAGAGCTAAGTGTACACATAACTTCACATCTACACACATTTAATACATTCTACCCTTACCAATGTATTACAGCCAGAAATACTGCTTTGACCCATTCAGTAGCGGTTTAAAATCAGTGCCTTGTACTTTAAAATCAGAACCAGGCAGGGTTTCCTCAAGCAGGTGCTGCAAGGACAATTTAAATCTATGCTCCTATCTCATTTAGGATTGGGCAGACTGGCCTAGGGAACCACCTCAGACCACTCCAAGGGTAGATGAGATTCACTCCAAGAGCATCAGAGTATTGCAGAGGTGGGTGGAGCTGTAGCTCTCCTGCCATGAAATGCTGCTATATAATATACACACAGGGAGGGTCAAAAGTCTGGAAATGCCTAAATATTTGTAAGATGTTTAATGTTGGAGCGATCTAACAATACAACTTCCATTAGATAAATGGGTGCATATGTGCAGTATGTGAACATTTTGAAGGTAGCCATCTTGAACTCAACTCAATTCCAAACAGAAAGAGGGTCAGGTGACTACAGAGGTTTAAAATGTCAAGACATTTAATGGTATAGTCTTTTTTTAAAATATCTATTCTGAAGTTTGACCCACCATAGTGCAGACATTAAGCAACCATGCCGACAGGTATACAGGCATAAACAGACCAATTCACAGAATGTGTTCAATATACTGCCTACTTTCAGCAAGGCACAGCTGCAGATGTTGTTACCAATTTTAAACACACTGAAGAACTTGATTCAGAAGTTTAACGTGTTCAAATCAACTGGGAACATTTGTGGCCCTACCTTCCTCAACACAGAGAAATCAAGTCTGAGCACCCACAGTTTTGTGTCCTGAATACTGTGTCCATAACATCATTGACAGCATAGCTGAAGCTGGTTGTTGCAGTATGTTGATTATATGGGCTAAGTGTGACACTTGGACAGCAGCCAAGCTGTCTTTTTAAAAGCCATCTAATATAAGTTCCGTGGCCATAAAGACTAAAAGCTACTGCAACTCAGACAATACAAAAGGTGTGCAGCTAGTTAAGACAACTACAATTCTACTGAAAACCGTGGCAGTCATTTACAACATACACAAAAAGCCCAATTATTTTGTAGTGAAAACTACCAGCTAAAACTAAGTTCCACTTGTTAAGAAAAGACATTTAAACTTCTCTTTGCAAGGGCTATGAAGCTCATTCACACAGTAAAGTGAGAGAGAGAGTAAGAATGGTCCTCCACTGATATGGAATGAGAAGAAAAAAAATCCACAAAAAAAATTCAGACAACTGCAAGGGACTTTTTCTACAGCACCACACAGACAAACCATTGGAGTTTATTCTAACCATTCTGCATTGGAACCTCACAACCAACGATTGCATATTTAAAACACTGTACAGTGACACTGCACTGGGAGGGAAAGTCATGAGCTGCAAGAACAGTTCAAAAGACAGGCAGTCTGAACAAGCAGTGCAGAAAAACTAGTCTATGAATTTCTGATGATGCCTGCTCAACCCCTCCTTCCTCTGCTCTGCTGGTGGCACTCACCTTCTCCTTGCCTTTGCTTGGACTGGCATTCTTGTTGGAACCAGGGAGTAATGCCTCCTTCTCCACCACTCCAGTGAAACGCTGCTCTGATTGGGTGTGGAAGGAAACTGTGCCCTTGGGCAGCTTCTTGATTCGTACAGCATGGTTTCTTTGGGCTGACAGCATGTCCTGCGGGATAAGATATTGTCAAACAAGACACTCCTTTTCTGTGGAGTAGCCTTCCATTAGCAAAGGGATTCCTGCTGAGGGAAGGTTAATCAAGATCAGCCACAGACAATATTAAGGAACAAAATCTGAAGAAAGGCCATTATCTTGAGAAAAATCTTGCTACAGATAGCCTTTCAGAATAAAGGCTGGAACAATGGGAATGAATAGGGCTAGGTGAGGGGAAAGGACAGACTTTGGACTCACAGGTACGACTGTGAACTCCACTTCGTCAGAGATATGTAGCTGACTTTCCTCCAGGATCTCACTGAAGTGGAAGAACATCCTGGCATCGCGGTCCACACACTTGATGAAGCCAAATCCATCTCGCATGGCAGCAATTACCCCCTGTCCCCAGTGAAGAATGTCAGCACCAGACATTTGTGTTTCAGTTCACAGCCCCCACCCTTTTTAGGCATATGCCATTGACATTTGTTTTTTTAAAGATTTAACCCATCAAATTAATTACATTAAAAAAATAAGAAATTAGGACTACAGTTTTCACAGTTGCTCTCATCATGCTGCTGTTCAGTTTTGCTAAATGTAAACATCGCTGAAGTCCAACTCTGGTTGTGAAGAAGCACTGTGCCCGATTCTTACACTGGAGTTTGCTATTGGCTAAAGGAATTGCAGAATTTGAACCACAGCAAAAATGATTTATGACTGTATATCCTTGTACCATGTAAAATAATATACCACTTTAAAAAAGCAAAATATTTTCTTTTTAATAATTTGTGAAGCTACACAGCACAGGAAGAAATTAAGTTCAATTTTAACAGGTTGAAAGGCTACCATTGCTACTGAAATACTACTGAATTAACACTTTATACCTCCATTTGGGGAAAGTATTTGACTGAGCAGTTTCATTTATGAAACATTCCCCCATTTACTAGGGCTAAATTTACATTCCGAATGTCTAACAATTTGGCTCATGCTGTGTTAAGTTTCTAATGTCCATTACTCCTTTTTTGCTAGTTTTCACCTGTTACAATCTCTGTAATCATGGTCTTCTTTAAGAGCATTTGAATATCGTAAGCCTGTTCACTCACTCACTAATGGCTTTTACTTGTTAGGGTCATGGCAGTACATATCCAATCACTAGACAACTGACCAGGGGAGATAAAACCTGGACAGTACATCAGTCTATTGCAGGACATCTACACACACCTTTTTTAACGGTGAATTCATTTGCACTACTTGCACTGACTAAAATTGGAATTAATATCATGTACATTTTGTTTGCGAATATTAATGTTAAGTATGTTACACAATAGCTACGAAAGAGCTGCAGGTAAACAGTTATAGTGTAATTTTATTTTAAAAAGTTACTCGTTTACTTGCATCATAACTAATGTCAACTGCTGAAGTAATTCTAGACATTTTAATGGTATTTGGTGATATTTCAGAATAAAAAAGTGGGTCAATTTTGGGGCTCAAGAATGTATAAGAACTAAAATTAATGGTAAAGGGTTTTTCAAGAAGGAATTAATGTCATAAGGCAGAAGAAAGCTACTCATTTCTGAATGTAAAATTGCAAATGTTTTCATAACAAGCATTCCTCAAGTTTTAACCCAAATGTCAAGTTCTAAGTCAACATTCATAGTTGATCCATTTTTTGATCAAGAACTGCATTCATTAAGAAGCGCAATGGCAACAAAGAGCTCAGCTAGATCAATCCCAGTTTACACAGCAGTCTGCAAGGAGTCAGATTGGAAACTGAAGGGAATAACTAAAGGAACCCAGCGTGTAGCATTCCCATCAGGCCAACTCACCATCTCACGGGTCTCCTTGGTGAAGTGAATAGTATCGGGCAGAATTTCTATATTTGTGGCTCGCTCCAGCTTGTCCCGGCGATCTGTGGAGATGTTGAACTGCACATGATCGCCTTCCAGCAGTGTGACCTTTGACTTTGTGTCCTTGTCTCCAAATGGCAACTCCTTGTCCTTGAAATTCTTTCTGGTACAGATGCGTCCTGGCAGAGGGTCATTCTGTACAGCAGCAGATTAGGGGATAAGTTATAAAGGCTGCAGGGTCATTTGTCACACAGGCATAGAATGCTAGTAATTTCACATTATGGTCATGTGTAGTGAATATTTTGTGATCGTGGTGTGCAACTGTATGGCAGTACAGCAAATAATCTGTCTTATCTATATACTGACAGGTGCACATAGCAGCAGCAGAGCTCAGTGGCCACACAGCTCCTGCCCTGAATGCAATTCTAGTCTCAGATTTGTGTTGAAATCCAAGTGAGGCTCTTTTTCATATTGTTTAACTTCCACAACTCAGACATCAGCAAACAAATGAATGGTAAACATTGTGTACCTTACCATACAGTGAAAACCACACCAGTGGTAACCAAGTTGACACCAAGCCCACTATAATAAGTGTATCGTGGTGTGCAGATTCTGAAACAACTTAATAGATAAACCTTTACTAAGATTTACAGGGAAGAAGGGGGGGGGGGGTGACTATTGCCACTCACTTCCTAAAAATTTAAGTGAGCCTTCCTATTCCACAGATGCAGTACCTTTCAATCTTTTGAATTTTTATCTGGATATCAGGAACATGCACAACTTGATAACAATTAAAAACCTGTCTCAGGTTCCCAAGTTAAGGGTTGCACCCTTCAAGTGAAATATTTTTAAATCACAGGTCAGAGGACTGGGCTCACCCACCTGGTTCTTATTGGGAATCTTGGGAATGACCTTGGTGACGGTGCCTTCATAAACCTCTGGGCTGACATCCTCAAAAATGACTGTACCCTGGGGCAGTAGCCGCACATCTGTTGCTACCTCCTTGCCCTGAGAGAACACAAGGCTCAGGCACAGAATTCAAGACATTTTTAGGAAGCAATTATGCTTGGATATTGAGGTATAGGTTGTGTCGCACTGAAGCCGACCTACATCCTGGCTATGTTACACTTGGCTGAAAACTGTTTCAGTGCTTGCTGGACATAACATAATGGAAAAAAAGTAGTTACACTAAAATGTTGTCCTAACCTGCACAATCTTTAAATCCCAACTGTGCCTTCATGTATTCATGGAATGGATAGAAGAGGAAAAAAAAGACAAGACACACCCTTCAGTGCTATCGGATGCCTGAAATGAACAGAATTAACTAAGGAAATCAAGGCTCTACAGGTACAGGCACCCCAAGTGTAGAAGTGGCTCTACTGCATATTACTGTGAATAATCACCATGTCTTTCACCCTGCTGCACAACCTCTACTGACCCATCTTAGCCAGAGACCGACCAAAACCCTGCAGAAGCTTCCAGAAGGAAAATTTACCTACTTGAATCAACATGTTGTGAAAATGTTCTTCCCAACCCAAACCTGTTCTTACACAAAGTCACCCTTCACAGCCTGACCAAACTCCGGAAAGACCCAGGTCTCAACTTCTGTGACTGTTGCTGCTCTGGCCATTTTGGCCTGAAGTTACTCCTCTTGTCATACTTTGAGTTCTACTTGTTAGTAGTTCCCAAAAAGACTCCTTTAACTTGACTGCTCTACTAAGATGCAGGAGAAACTGTTCTGGATATACAGCTGAGCTTCTAGTAATGCAACATGGTGTCACATCATGGCGCTGTCACAGTATAGCACACAACCCAATGTTAGAGTGTATCCCCACTCACACTCAGTCTTAATCACGTGGGAGTCTAAAGTGTGTGGAGGCAACATTAAAGGTGGACATCTGTGCTTTTCTGTAACCATCACAAGAGCCACACTCTCCACTCCTTATTTGCCAGTTTACACCACAAACTAATTAAACTTTTGCCAAACAAAGAGCCATTTACCATGGTACACACTTCAAAAGCACTTCTTCAATCCTAAAAACTTACCATAACAGAGTACTGCAGGCTGACAGCAAAAAACACATCCCCAAATACAGGCAACCCTGTTGCCGAAAACATGTCCAACTTTCGGATAATGGAAGCCTATACAAGTAAAGCCTGTTTTACTTCTACAAACTCCGCGCATATCAAAATTGCACAAATCAGGATGCTATTTTACTGGAAAAAATGTGTTCCAACCCTATTTGAAAACTCCAAACCAACTTTTACAAAACACTGTAAAATAACGTAGCACATGTAACATCACAGCACAAACAAAGCATTGAGCAGCAGAGTGTACAGATGAAAACAGGGGATTGTGCTGCACACATGCAGAAAGAGTACCAATCCCTCTGTCCACAGTAGAGAGATCAATCCTGTCCTGAGACATGATGTTTTCCAGCCCCATCACCTTTTCAATACCCTCCACTACCTGCACAAACTTTTCTTTGTTTGACACTACAAAAATATGTAGAAGCAAAGCAAACATAAGACACGAAACTGTAAGGATATTAGCAAATTATACCCCTTACAGCTTGCTATATTTCACAGTATTATGGAACGGGGTAGTGTGGTACTGCTCTGCGGTATAGCAGGGTATTGTGCAAACACGGAGTTGATACCAAACATTTAACTGTATCATAGTAAAATTGTGTATACAAGCGTTTACCTGTATTTTTTTTTTTTTTTTTTTTTAAATGGGGTGAAGGGATTCCCAGCCCATTCCTAGGTACGAAAATATTACTAAAACACTCATAAGTAGTCAAATAATGACTTTTGCATACTATAAAGCATTTAAAACACCAGTTATCTAGGTATTGTAAAAATCTTTTATGCAGTCACTTTTTTTGCCTTGTTACCCTTTCTTTCTTTAGAGACATTTTTGCTTAATAGGGCAAAAATGGCAAAAAAGCAAAACCACAACGCTTAAAAGGCAAGAGCACAGGATTTTACATTAGCTAAGATTTAAACAGCTATGACATGACTGCAGCATAATTTACATCCTGACATGGACTCGCACGCAACTTGAATAGCTTTTGCTTGCGCACTCAAATTTTTTTGGATGCAAAGCGGTTTTTCAAATAGTGAGTTTAGGGTACAAATTCTCAAGTCATAAGTAAATTTTCAAACAGACAGTGAAGGATAGTTGTACAGAAAAGTATGTGATCGTCTTACGTTACGCTCCTTGATGGTGAATTCAACATCATCTCCAGCCTGCAGTGCCTCCAGGTCGCCCTTAAACTCGCTGTAGTGGAAGAAGATCTCCTTCACCACATCTGCTCTCTCTATGAACCCAAAGGCCTCCTATGAGCAGCAAAACAAGAGGTCAAATGGAGGCAAAAACAAAAAGCAAAAGGTGCAGAACTGGCTGTGTGTGCAAGTGATCATTCTGAGGGTTACAGTGCGTAAGCAAAGTTAGAGTAAACATTACCTTTGTGGCACAGACAACACCCTGGCACCTCTGCTGCTTCTTCTTCACCAGAACTATGTTGTGGGCACTCTGGGCTCCGGTACTGAAACACAGAAGCTCTTGTTGTGTGATGGGCATGGGGACAATCAGAATGAGCAGAAAAGAAAGGGTACAATGCAGACACTCACTGTTCATTTGTTTCCATCAAGAAGCTGACTTTGTCCCCAGTATCAAGCTGCAGGTTTCCTTCCACATCCTCAGGGGTGTAGGTGAGGTAGAATACCTCCTGCTCAAACAACAGTGGATACACAATCACACTACCACTTAGCATCGACTGCAAAGGCATTTATTTAGCTACTGGAGAGCACAAAAAGCTCCTCTCATTAGACATGGTCTTACCCCGTTTCTCTCATAGCACACACTACCCGTTGGCACCTGTCCAGGAGCTGCCTTGCCATCAAGGTGGGTAGGGACAGCTGACACAACCTGCAGGATGCATAACAACACATAGGGACATGCATTTAGAAAGAGGACAGCATACTCACACTGTTGAGCTCATGCAACATGCAGTGGGGAGAGGAAAGAAAAAAAAAAAAATCGCTACAGCAGCTCATGCATCTTACACTTTTTATGCAGACAATAGCCAGACAAAAACTTTGCGGCATGATTAACAATGACACAGATAAACTTAATACTTGGCATTACCAAATTTCACAGATAAGAAATTAAAACAATGACACAACGATCAAGCCCAACTTAAACCTGTCGTTAACCAAACAAAAACTGGTGTGATCACAGATCAGCTCTATTGAAATGGTTTAAAAAAATAAATATATTAGCAGACACCAGCAGAGGTTCCAGTGGCGGACCCACGTTCCTTTTAAACCACGTGAACCGTTTGTTGGAAAGAAATGTAGGGAACACAGGCTACAAAAGGGGATGAAATGGCTCTCAAGTATGTTACACAAACTATCAAGTTGAAAGAAGCTGGAAGCTCACAGCATGCACAACTGAGGAAGCAAATGCCTGTGTTCCCCTTCCCTTACTGGAGTCAATGCTATCCTTTGTGAGACGAATGCCACTGGTAAAACAATGCTGGAAAAAACATAGGTTTAAAATGAGCCTGAGTGCAAAAAAGAAACCCAAGATGCCAAAGATGAGCAAAGCCCACAGACAAACAAGGACAAAATGTGAGGGGATATGAAATGGTGTTCCTTAACTGGATGAACAAACCCATGCAGCCCAGTGAAGGGAGTGGCGTGCAGTTCCGCTCCCACCTGCCCCGAAATGCGTTCCTCCGGCACCTTCGGCTTGATCTTCACAAGCTTAATGGCGATGGGCTTGCCTGTGCGTCGATCTGAGGACACCTCAAACTCAACATCATCTGCAGGACAGGAGGACAAGAGTGTCGCTGTCTTTAAGGCATGGCAACCCTCAAACCCACCAGCACCTTGGGTAAAAGCCAGACTCTTCTTGGTCAAATTAATACAAAACCAACTCTACTCTCCTTTCACACTAAGCTTCCACTGCAGCTTGGTTGATTTACATGCCTACTGACTAGGTACTGTGCCTCTTGCAGATCCACCAGTTATGGCACTTGAAACCCTCACCTCCAAGCTTGAGCTCTTGCAGGTTGCCACTGTATTGGGAGCAGTGGAAGAAGAGGCGGGCTTGGCGTTCTGAGCACTGGATGAAGCCGTAGGATGTGAGCAGCTTCTCCACCACACCCGTCTCCCTGATACCTATGCCCGCGCCATTTGCATAAGCAGTGTGGCCGCCAGTGTGAAGGAGTCCGGGATCGTAGCTCATCTGGACCAGGTTGGGTGGAATATTCAGAAACAAAGAGCATAAGCAGCAGAAGTACAGTGAATAACTGATCAGTGTATCAGTCAAATTTAGCCAACGCATTTTGTGGTTAACTCAGTTTTATGTAAAACTATTTCTATTATTTTCAGGAGTTAAAAAAGACACGATTAGCGATCATTTATATTTTGATGACTGCATTTAAAAAAATGAACAAAAAACAAGCTGATGAACATTGACAGAAAATAAGAGAATGAGTGAAATAATTGCATAAGGCAGAGCAAAGGCTGAACACCTCAAGATGTCCTTACACTTCTAAACAGACTCAAACAGCTTGGAAGGACCCTCTCTGCCTAACCAGTTCTAGCCAGCTCTGCTCTGCTGTCAGGGTGAAAGAGGGGGAGGCAGCACGGCTGCGGCACACAGACACAGCAGTTCCAGTGGGTCCTATAGGTCTTGCCCTGAACCTGTGCTACTACCTATGAACATTAGAGCACCTCTCACCATAGGAAAAAAAACAGGTACATTAAAACTATTATCTTTTGGGCTTCCATTTTAGAAAGCTTAACATCAACAACAGCCCTAAAAATTAAAAAGAACTTTAGAATCACTCCCTAAAGACTGACAAATTCGAGGGTTGGGTAGTTATAAGTTCAGCATTCCTATGTTAAACATGATTAACACCCAAATAGTGGCAGTTTTGTTTTACATTTAATTCATTAATAAAAAAAGATTAAGGCAATAAGAACTCTATCACACAAAGGAAACACTCCACAGTGCAGCGACACACAGTGTGTTCTCCTCAAGTCTTCAAAAATAACAAAATACTCATGTTAACATTCAAAAAAGTTAGTGTGTCGAGGGACACTTCAAAACAGGGAACCATGCAGTTAGCATCAGGTGCCCAGGCAGCAGCCCCATGACTGCCACTTACAGATCTCTGGTACAAGGGGGTCCGCTTGTGCTTTTTGGACCTGGCTGAGAAGGATGGATGGCAGGAGACTGAAGAGGAGCGGGGAATGGGCAGAGCCACGGTGGCTGGAGGGGGTGGGACAGCTGCCATTGGAGTAGGGGGCTGGGGCTGCTCAGCATAAGCCCTCTCCATCTTTACAGGACTGAGGGTGGGTATGCAATGCTGCAGAACAGTTGAAATAACTCAATGGACACACCAGAACCAGCACCTACATACAGCCACACCTGTGTGCACACACATCTCATCTCTTTTACTTCACGGGTCTAAAGTATGACAGGATACATTTATGGGTTGGACTTAACTAGACTGGAGAAAATTTCCTGCCCGCCACAACATTCAGACCAAAACCAGGATATAAGATACCAGAAAGAAGAGAGTGCCTGGAGCTGCACTCTTGTGTCCAACTTGCAACAACAACAGTGCACGTGCTTCATTATGCATTTCACAGCTGTTTTTGAATATAAAATACACTAGAACAAGTTAATAAACACATAAAATGGGTGCTTCTTGTGAACATGTACACACACGTCAGAAAAACCAGTTCAAAATAGTGAGGCACACAGAGTAATACCATACATGGTGTAACAACACCAGATGAAGTTTGCAGGCAGTGACTAAATTTCACAAACATTAATTTCCTCTGAAACTACAACAGCACGAAGCATGATTCCGACAAGTTAAAGGTGGAAGATGTAAAGAAAATGAAGACACCACCAACGCCATGACATGGGCCTTTCTCACTATCAAGAAAAGGACCATGTGCAAGGGCAGAGGTCCAACAGATGTCCACAGGAGGGTGTAGTGGTGACAGGTTAAATGCAGGGACACAAGACTAGCCTCGCTTGTGCAGTACTTTTCGCAGCTCAATCTGCCAGAGGAGTCTGTAACACTGGTCTTGTGTGCTGATATCCTAATTTTTGCATCAAATTCAAAACTCAACCTCCCTTGGATAACTGAGCATTAGTTTTGAGTTCAATAGATGAACTCCATGTCAGAGCAAAATTTCTGCATTTCAAAATCCCGTATGAGGGGAAAATCATAGAAACGGGCAACGTAAGTCGTGAAGCTGCTTCAACCCTCATTTAGGCAGTTTTTTTTGTAGAAATAAATACGTGGCCAGCCAAAACTGGCTACAATCAACTGCAAAAGATGGAAAAAACACCCGCGAGTCACCAGAGTTATTCCAGTACTAAATTTTCCCGCTTGCTGTAAACTCATCTCCACGCGCTTACACTGTGCTGCTGTCAGAGCCCCAGCCTTCTCGCTGCAGGCCACAGCTCAGCAGAGGCTAGTCTCGGGGCCCAGTGGTCAGCGGTACTAGGTCAGGGTTCGATGGTATGGGCACAGGAGATGTGTGAGGTGACACTTACGGATCGGCCGTACGGGGACAGGCAGAGTCCAACAGGGGAGGTGCTGCCGAGGTCAGCACTAACGAATGCAGCAGGTGGAGACGCAGGCAAGGTAAACTCCACAAAGCCTTTCCAGGGGCTGCCCATATTCTCCCATAAACTCCCAAATTCCACCCCCCTTTGTGCTTCTCTGTCCACTCCTCCTCTCCTGTGCCTGTGCTCGGAGACAAACTACTTGCGGCTGACTTGTGTTTTTTTTGTCTTTCACATCAACCATTCAAAGAGAAACCTCTTGTCGTCTGCAAAACGTGAAAAGAAAGGGAGATAGGGAGGAGGGAAAGCAACAAAGGACAGCGGGTGAGCAAAGCATAGAGCCCTAGAGAAAGCTACAAGTGGACAGGGCAGCAAGCAGGAGAGTAACAACAGAGCAAGGCCTCTTTTCTGCCCCTTTTCACAGCTGAACTATAACATAGTCAGCAGTTAGCTAGCTCTGAGGTGGCTAGAGCCACTGAGGGCCACAGTGCTACAGGGTTCAGCTTCCCTTTGATTCTGCATCAATTTGCATCTGAGAACACTAGGTAAACTGGGTTTTTGTCAAGTCACAACTTCAAATCACAAGCCACTGGTGAGGTCAGTCCTCAGGCAGCATGCTCTATGGCCTCCAGGGGGCAAGAGCTGTCCACAGAGTGAGCACTTGACATAACTGATATGGGAGCCCAGTGCACTCAGGACATAACAGAATAATCCATGTAATTTATCTGCAACAAAACTACCATGCCAGCTACAAAAATACTGACAGCAGCACTACATATGAGGAATGCTACAACAATCTGCAGCAGACTATACATTTTCACAAAATAATGCTATAAATTTCCCAGGCATACAAATATTTGGGTTCTTTCCCAACACTGGGAAAAGGAGAACTTTTACGATTACAAGGTCACGGCTACTAATGGGAGTGCATGGCACGTGGTCATACACAACCACAGTTACTGGTGCTTTTGCTGATCCGAGTTCAAGGAAGATGCATAAAATCAGTACTTAAACTATTTCAAATAAACAGTGTACACAGCACTGATGCATACTATTTTGAACTTCTCCAAAAAAGTTTATATCATCCAGAAAATTTAAAAGGGCTACTTTTGGTTAAAGAAAAGCTGAAACTTGTGCTGTTAAGTTAAAAAAAATACAAACAAATACTTCAGTCACAAATCACGAAGAGGGGGATAAACAACACTGAGAATGCACTGACCACAGCTGTCCACTGTCCTCGATAAGCAAGTGGAATTGAAGTCAAATCAAATCAGGCTCTATTCCAAGCTCAAAGTAAACCATTTCCGTATATTTGTCCACTAAACATGTGATTTAATGATGGGTACGGGTGAAGTGTCACCTGAGATACATACATAAAACATGCTACCCCCATAGCAGACTGGCACCGTTAAATCAAATCTGTGCTACAGGTGGACGCTTATGTTGGAAGTACTACTACACAGGTTCCCACTAAATTCAATTTACACAGTGTAGCTGAAAAATTGGTTTGGTGCCCAAGCCATAAAGGTGTTCCTGATAGGCCTTGAACTTTGCTTTGTCTGAAGGGTGATGAATTAGCCCTTCTACTCCAAACTTTCATTTGAACATGGACCTCCAAGCAAAAATCCATACAAACGGGCAAACATCCAGCCCCAAAACCAGTTCTGCACTCTGTTCACCTGGAATATGTCAGAAGTTGCTGAATGATACGTCCCACACAACCAGTATATGACAAACAAACTTTCTTTGGCAAGACTTACCTTGTTATGAGTCCTGGGACTTGTGTCTTGCAACAGTAGCTGTCGTACGAGTGAAGTTTTTGTTCCGTTTGCTCAGACACCTTTAGATGTTTCTGACCCGTGTCCTGACACGTTTTCAAAGGTGGACAAAAAGGGGGAAATGCAGACAAGCGTAATAAACACTGCTTTTGACAGACAAAAAAAGCAAGATGACAAGGTGAGAGAGAAATGGGTGGAGGGGTTGGGAACAGGAGGGGAACTATGTCAAACTAGCGAAGAGCAGCCCTCTTCACACCCCGATGAGACGGAGGCACAGCGAGATGCAGAGGGCTGGAAGCAGCGTTGGGACGTGTGCTTTGTTGAAGCTGTTGAGTAGGCACAAACTTCTGGTCTCAGATCAAGTGGTCTTCTTGCTTGGCATTGGCGTTTCGCAGTAGATTGTTTGGCTTCCGCTTCACGACGGGGTGTCTCAGCTTCGTTCTTTGGCTGCGTCGTTTGGTTTGTTTTGTCGAGCCTTTGAAATTATCCTTTTCTGCGTCTTCTTAGTAGGTGGTTGCAACTTTGATCTCTGGGATTTTCTCAGTTTCTTTGTCTTCTGTGTGATCTGAACTTGAAGCAGCAGTTTCAGATGGTACATAAATCAGTTCTGTTTCACTTCATACTGTGAAGAGGAGAAAGGATAATCAAAAAAGTGTACAATGTAAAATTAACAAAAGTAACTTACAGCTTTAATTAGCTGCTGATCACATGTTTACTCAGGACAGGACAGCCAATTCAGCTGAAACACAATAACTGTGTTCCAGTGAAACATGGAACTTGTTACTCTCTCCCAGTTTTCAATAGGAAATACAGGGTTAGCAGCACAGCACATTACAGTAATCATAACCTCAACAAAAAAACTCACAGTACACTCAAAATTAGACCACCATGGAAAACTCATCAAAATAATCTGTTGCAATTTCATAACAGCTCCATCCAAAATCCACAAAAATCAGTGTACCTGGGAACATTTTTTTTTTTTCCCCTGGGGGTTTGTGGATGTGCTTGGAACACAATTATTTTCCCCTACTTAAAGTAATGGAAAATAGCATCCCAGTAAGTGTTGGAAGGTTACACCTTTCCCCCAGTATACGTCATACCCATTTACAGCCTCTCAAAAGAACATTTTGTGTTTTCATACCAAAAATATGATTTAATTTTGGAGCTCCCCATATACCTTTTAGATTAACCCTGGAGTCAGATTCTTGCAATAAACTTTATATTTTTTTATATAAGTTTAGGGTGAAAACGATCTGAAAATAGTCTCAAAATAGTTTTAAATACATATACAGTATAAGGTATGTTTCATGCAAAACATTCTCGATACAAAGAACAAAATAAAAAAAACAAAGCTGCACTTTTCAGTGTCACATGGTCTAAAGGTACAACCATAATATTCACCGGAAGATGATTATAAAATAAAAATAAATCACAAACATTTAAAAAAAATTTAATCGTCATCTTCAAAAATCCCCCATTAACATTCCAAATGTTTGATAAGCTTTCTAGATTTACTGTGCAATTAACAATGCATTTCAGATGGGGAGTTTTTATTTTGAAACAACAGTTTTGGGTTTTGCTTATATTGTCCCTTCTGGGCACCTATAGCATCTGATCTGCAATAAATTTTACAACTTTTACGGCAGCCCTGTTTAAAGCTCTAATTAAATCAGTCACACAATTAATGGGGCCAAGGAACTGAACAGAAACTTCATTTGGTAGTCTACAATTTATAAATAGTTCAGATTAGCGTAGCCCTAAGTACCCATGTCATGACAAAGGCAAAAGCTCTCTTGTGCCAAGGATATTTTAAATGAGTTCCTCACCCAGCTGTATATAACATGTGGTGTGCTCATTCCAACAAGTCATGCTGGTTTGTAGAAAACACTCATCTTTTAAAGTAGGGCAAACAGGAGAAACAGTATCCAGGGTGCCTGTGTGGCAACTGGGCCTGACGCACATGGGCCTGCAGAGTTTCAAACATTGGCAGCTCAGGGGAATGAGAGCTGCAGATCCAGGGAGGGGTGGTGTCTTACTGCCTGCCTCTTGGGTTATGGGGTTACATGGCTGAAGGATTAATGTGCTCACACTCCTCCCATGACTGGAAGGTCAGGAGATCAGTCAAGGCACACAAAAATAAGAATCTATTGAAACAGACTTTTTCAAACACAAGACGACTGACAATGATTAAAAATGCTTAAAAAGCTTTACAATGCCTTGTTCTAGTATTGAGACAGAAGCCACCAAGTCAGATGTGGGCCAGAGAAGAGCTGCTTCACATTCAATATAGCATTATGGGTGGGTTTCACTAATTTCAGAGCCAAATTAAACTTTGTCACTCATTGTCATGCATGCTGAGGACGAGTCATAGGGAAGCTCTGAAGATAAACTAAATATTTTGCACATCACTACACAAACTAGCAAGGTTTCTGCATTTAAAGGCATTTGCTCATCTCCTGTTCCTAGTACAACAGCCATAAATAGTTTGTTTCTGGAGTTGCTAGTTAACAAGCCTTCTGACCAATATACCCTTTAGCCCGTTAAACAGTCTATTTATACAGAGTTCATGTCACAAAGAGTTAGAGTCATCCAGCTCAGAGTGCATCGCAGAAGGTCATGAGAGCACACTGAGACAGAACATGTGCACACACGTGCACAAAGGTCTTAGTGGCATTGTATTGACTAGCACATTTGTTTACCCAAATGACAACACTTCTACAAATATGCTGACATGGCCAGATTTATTTATCATACTAGGGTGAAGGGACAGAAATTGTTTACTATTTCAAAGATGAATGAATCTCAGAATGTAATTTCTTAAATATTTGGGTTTGAGAAAAATTGAGAACCACCCAGCTTATGACAAACCCTTAAAAGCCATAACATATGGATCAAATATGTTTCATCTCAAACTTTCATTAATGGCGAAAGAACATTAACACAAAGGTATTTATACTTTGTAAATTTCCTAGCACATGTTGTTTCAAGCAATAGGTTACAATTTTATTAAATGCAAGAACATTTACAATCAGGGTTGGGAGACAGATAAACTATATCCTTAACCATAACATACCAGATCAAATAAGAAACTGGTTGCACAGAAACTCCTAGTGACTTTCAAAGACTCCTGGACTGCATTGCCAGGGTAACATGAGCCAAGATTTTGACCTACGTTCTATTTCTTTTGGTAAAATTTGTAAATCCAGGGCAGAATACAGAGTTATACGACATGCACTGATGATATCAAGCCAGCTACACAGCTGAAGACCTATTGCTTTCTCCTTCTAAACCGGCATCTATAAATTTTGCAAATACAAGCTACTTCTCTTCACTACTTAAGCCTTCTAAAACTAGTCAGTCTAAAATGAGTACACTGATAAATGTGAAAACTTTTCTCCTCCGCCTCCCCTTTTTAAACAAGTTCTTAAATTAGAGCACGTTCTTAGTAGAAACTATCACAAGGGCCAAAGCTGCAATGTGCAGTCACTAGATGCTCAACATTTATATTAACACTTACAATGTTTTTCCCCAATTCTGAATTATTCCATTACGCCCAAGCAGCAATATGCTCTGTACTAAAATTTTAACAAAGACAGCTGAATTGTTACCAAACTACTTTTCATATTTGTCAATTTTCAAATTCATATTTGCTGAACTTGGACATAAGAGCTTTACAACAGTTCCCAGTTAGACTGGCCTGAAAGACAGCTTTTCATATTACCTAAAATTGTGCTAAGTACGACTGAGAAATTTGAAACATATTCACTCCAGTGAAAACAAGAGCCACTAAACAGGTCCTGCAGACCGGTTCACTTTTTAACATTTCCTTGTCTCATTGCTGTATTTGAGCAATTCCAGCACAGAATAGTATTCTAAGGAAGCAGCATCTTTCTAATAAGAAAACATTACCCAAGTAACAAATAATATTAACATCGGCCTTGGTGAGACACTACACTTCTACCCAGTGATGTTCAGCTAAATATTCCTTCAAGTCAGCATAATGCACACGAATGATAGGCTGACCGTGGTTGCTAATTCACTCGGACACCGGGGCATGCGAGCCACGCGTGATAAGATGGAGCCCAATGGCGCCAGGCGGAGGCTCTCGGCCCACCAGCATGCTGTCCAGCCCGGACTTCAGGAGGCCGACCCACCGGCATGGCGCGTGCTCCTCAGCTGCCCATGACGCAGCCGAACGACATCTGCCGCCAGAGCCCCCCCCCCCTTTCCAGATTGAGCGGAAGACGCACAACTCAACTGTCGATTGGTCAATCAGCACCGCCAATCAAAGACCCCTTTAAAGTTCGACTGAAAGACCACAAAAGGTGTAACAGCTTGCTTCCCTACCCGCTCGCTCTTGTTACTAACATTCCTGTTTGAGTGAAAAATAGACATCTTCCCCCAAACGCAGCCCAAACAGCCCAAAATATGTAGTATATATATATTTATATATATAAATAGACTAAACAAGAAAATCTCGTACATAAAAAGGGGCGATCACGTGAGGCCGAGTGTCACAAAAATAAATTGGGAACGTAAAGAAAAGATATCATTGTTTTACAACAGCAAGCATGCCACGCTTTTAACCAAATCGTTTAAGACTGGGCCATCGCTGACGACAAATCGACTGCTCGAACGTCACGTTCTTTCCGAGGAGAAGCTAATCGAATTTCGGTGTACAACGCAGAGGTTTCTCAATGCGGTTGTCAAAATGAGCCGATAAACTATGAAAATGCAGCGCGTATGGGGTTTGTGTGCTGGGGCCGTGAAGGGCACCGGTGTGCGGCTAGCGATACAACAAAGAGATTGCGACACAGTCCTGGACTGGCTCCGCTTATCAGAGCCGCTCACTCGGCTTTCTGGGTCATTCTGTCCCAAGTTTGCCGAGTCATCGTAGTAAACAACTTTTCAGGTTTTAAATCGCTAACTCGGACTAAGTTCGGCCCACAAGGGAAACAAAGCGGGCTGGGAGTCGGTCGCTCGGCGGCCGTGTGAGATTTACTACGAACGACGGCAGACAAAAAAAAACCGTCCCCACCCAAGCGGTGCCTTTCGAGGAACATACCCGTCCCGCGACTCCTTCAAGAGTCTGAAATACACGTCAACCCCACTTTCGCCCCTACATTACACCTGAGAACATCCTAACGCTGTTTGGACGACAAAATATATGGAAAAACTCACCCCAACAGCTCTCAGCACTGTCACCAGCGCCGCCATAAGCAGCACGGCACATTACGTAGTGAGGGGAAGAGTGTCTTCTCGCGAGATTTCGCGAAGCTTCGCGTCACTTCTGCAGCGTTCGATAAATACCAATGTATGGGATACTGTGTACAACCGCAGTAATTCTGTTTAGTGCGAACTGTTTTAAAAGCGTTTTTCGTGGCGTTTCAAGACGAATTTAGAGTGTTTAGAAGCAATGCCAACGTACACGGAGTAATACACTTAAGTAATGGCGGCAAGCAACACGAGCGCACGTGGTGCGACACACTTCCTGTTTCTGTTCCTGGTCGCGGGGCAGAAAGCACGTGCGTGTCCCTGAAGGCCGCGAGAATTCATCGTTCCAGAACAACTCCCTACACCCCCAAAAACACTCGTTTTCTTATTAAAGCTCTTGTCGTCTGTTTTGATATTGCTCTATTTTGTTTTGATACCCAGACAGCTCTGTCCTAATCCCTGCGTCTTTCCAGTTAATGCGATCAACTAGTCTGGAGTCCATTAGTATACAATTGTAATTTCTGTTAAGGAAGTGAAATAAAAATGAATCCAATTCTCTGCTTCTCCAGTAGGACAAAATCTGAGACTCCCTGTTCAGCCAAGTTCCTCATGTGACACTCCATTTGCTGCAGGTCTCTGCTCGTTTTAAAGCTTCTTAAATCTGGCTTCCGAGTGTCTTTTTCCCTAAGCTCACCAGCACGTTGAGATTTCCACATATCCGCAACCAAGCAGGGCTGGCAGCATCCTCCAAATCACCAATGTGTCTTCTGCCATCTTTCACAATATTTTCAACATATCCGCAAGAAAAGTTGAACTTTTTACATTCCAAGAACTTATTGCGTGCATACATTGATGGTCAGCAGAGAGATCTGTACTGCTCATACAAACCATGGTGTCATGGTACCAGCTGTAACAGTTGGCTGCAGAAGTGCATTCCCTGCCCTGGCAGGTACAGAGGAAGCAAATGACTAAGCAGTATAAACAATAAGGATATTTCATTCTTGTGACAGTCACCAACATGAGCAATGCAGATTTTGGTGAGGGACCGGTGGCGTTTGGCACGTGACACAGACGTAGAAATGCCCACAGAACAATAAATAAATGGTGAAACTGAGCTGCTGGGAGCTGGAATCAAAGCTTTAGGCTGAATTTGAACATGCCTTTTTTTACACCTATGTTGCAGATTGTTTCTGCTTTGAAGGTGCAAGATTTTTTTTTAAATCCTCTTCATCCACAATAAACAGCCACAATGCGAAAAGTATAAAAAGATACACCAGCCAACAGAAAACTAAATGTGATCATTTTTACAGGTCCTACTTTCATGAAGTTATGCCACACTCCTATTAAAGTAAAAAGATATAGAAATAATGTAAGTTATGCATTTTATTTACAAATATATGGTGCAATGCAGTGGGTTCAAAATATTTAGCTGAACAGTATGCCCTGGTCTTAAAAAATATCTTACATATGAATACACTACCTTGGGCAGCTTTTACATCTATAATAGATTCAACAACATGTAGATATATGGATGACTCTTAAATGTGAAACTCACAAATAACAGTGTGAAAATAATACAGATGCAAGTTTATAAGAAATAAATAACAATTCATAAAAGAACTGACTGCCTTCCAGACAAAGCAGAGAGTAAGAACTGTGACACAGCAAACATGTCAGATTATCCATGCAACAGGAGGTGTGGTGGATTATCTGGAACAGTGTCATGTTTTCTGGGCTCCCTCACACTAAACACGGAGGTTAACCCCTTTCGAGTTTGATAGCTCAACAAAGTCTGAAGAGGGACAGCTGCTCAAAAGCAGCTTCTGATGACAAGTGAGATGGTCTGAGGTCTCTCTAGTTGTTAAAGTAATGCCAGTTTGTTAGGAAAGAGATACTTATACCATCTCAATCTTTGCCCTAAAGTCAGATGGGGGTAAGCAATGGGCCCAGTTCTCAAGGCAGGGGGCTCAAAGCTCACAGAGACACTTTAGAGGCAGGATCAGATAAAGAGCTGTGACACAAAGGCAAATCTGAGTTCGGATTCAACTGATGCTTTTAAAATTAGGTAACCTGAGGAACACTGGTGCTGCCCAGAGGGACCAAGTTTACCCACTGGGTGCTTCCTTCTCCAGACCCTCTTGCTACTTGGTTGTGGGCTCAGGCTTGGCTTCAGGCTCACGCTGTATTTGGGGAGTGTCCTCCTGCAATGGCTTCAGGGAACTCTTGCTGATGGTCAGTAGTTCCCGGAGTTCCTTGTTTTCAATCTACACACAACACCACGGAGAACAGTCCTTTAGACAAGCGAGCTCAGAAATTATTCATGACATCCTAAGCATGGATGTTAAACCCTGTTATTACTACCTTTCTTCTTTGGTCATCATTTAAACCTTTTCTCATTTTCCTAATATTACATTTTTAAATGTAGTTTTGCCTTCAAGCTGTCACATAAAATAAACTGTGCTGACAACAGCACATATCATTTAAGCTGCATCTTCTTCACATCCATTAACATCCAAGTTCGACCTAACATTATTCAAATATAAGGTGTGAGAAAAGTGTGGTAACACATGGGCTTGAGTTCAGTCAGGAAAAGTTTACTTTGTTACATAAAACATTTCTCTGTTTTAATAGTATTCAGCCTTGAAAAAGTTTATTTTTGCCAGTGATACACCAGAAGCACCAAAAAAGGATAAGTTACATTCCACATCTTTGTTTTCAGTGAAGTGCTGAGACTGCAGAAGTGAACTGCATACATTCTGTACTCCAAACCACCTTACCTCCAGCTGTGCCAGACGCTCCCGTACAGAACAGTAGCGCTGGTCATCCACCTGCACTGCCTGCCGCATCACCTGCCCCATCTCGCAGATTCGTTCCAGCTGGCTCTGCACCTCCTGCCAGAGATCAGGAGTCAGGGAGGAAAACAGTACACAGGGAAAGGTTGAATAATCATTGTCTGAGATCTGCATCCAAGTCAAAACAAAGCACCTGAAGCTTTGAGGCAGCAATGTTACCCAGAGTCCCAGCATACTCTGCTGTCCCGTATACTTTCAACAGATTCCCCCCAGAGAATGCGACTGCTTTCTGCAGGTTCAGTGTACTGGTAGTCTAGCAAGGGGATGCTAACCTTGGCGTGGTCCTCATGTAGGCTCAGCATGGGCCGCGTATCCAGCTCCTTCCGGGCCGTCATCAACTGTAGCATCTGCTTGCGGTAGCGGCCCATGATCAGCTCCAGGGCATACTGGTGTTCCTCAAGGGAAAGCCACAGTTCTGGGGACACACACATGTGCACGCATACATACTGAGCCACAAGTGTTTTTATGCCAGATGCACAAGGCAGAAAACACACAGGGACACAGACTCTGACATGACAGTTGTTCTGAGTGCCCTAGAAAAAACTGACAGTGTTTGCTTTCAAGATTTCTTTTATTCATTACTTCTACTCGTGGTTCCAGCAAAAATACTTTACTAAAACACATCTACAGTCACTTCTCGACATTCTGGACTAAATGGGGGCGGTGTCCAGATATGAAGAAAGTTCAGATAATCAAAGGTGTAGAATTTTTAACTATATATTAATATATATTTTTTGTATAGTACTGCACTGTGTACTATAGTATCACTTTTGCACCATACGTTCAGTTATAGTGTTTGGGGTCGAAAAGTTGTAACGGTGGAGAAGTAATAACTGTATATATCACCAAACCTCTTTACCATTAAAGTGGTTGCATTTACTATATAAGTAATGTTAGTGCTGTCAGACAAGTGACACACTGGTCATAATCCAGTGGAAAGAAAAACAAAATATATATGACCAAACATTATATTACCTTTATATCATTAATTTGTGCAGAATGATGTGCATGTATGTGTGCGTCATGTCCATTTCTTATTAATTTTAACAGTTACTGGCTGCTTTGGTTGAGCACTTGGACAGCACACAATAACAAAGAAATTATATATTACCCAATGCTTCTATGTGTGTGAGAAAGTGGGTCTATGTTTGGAACCTGAAAATCCATCAGCATAATGTGCATACGCTCCGGGTGTGATGTAGCTACTTAGGCTTCTTCAAGCCTTGTCACAGACCGAATTTAAAAATTTCAAAATATTAAGTACCCTTAGAGGAGAAGTACCTGTGTCAAATTTCTAGCATGTGGCTTGAAAAACAAAGCAGCAAGAACAAAGAAACATATAAACAAGCAAAAGAAACAAAAACGCTTACCCTATATAGATATAGAGATGCAAAGTGTAATAAACATGTAATGCGCCTAATAAATATAGTCTGTATTGTATTTGAAACATTCACACATGCTTGCATGCTTTCTCTACTTGCAGAAAGCTGTGAATAAGGGGCTGATACAACTTGATCAGATGCTGATACAGGGGGTCTAGGGAGCCCTGCACCACCTTTGTAGAACTAACAATGGGGATGGTCACATTTTTTTGAGACAGTATTGTACTTGTTTAAAACATTATTTTATGCAGTCATTAAGTTTTCTCAAATAAGCTAAAATGCTTAAATGGTAATATTTTGGCACTTGACAATTAACAGATTAAACTGGACCTATTCATGCATGCCACTGCTACAGAATATCCAGGAGGGGTGGGCAGCCACTGGTACCAGGACACCCCAGAGGTTTATTTTTCTATCCTTACTGCTGTTGTCCTTGGTTGTCTGCAGGCTGAGACAGTTAACTCTCTGTATGCCTTACAAGCAGGTTATCTGTGTCACGTCATTCTTGCTGTTAAAATCTTGGCCTTGTTTTGGTGCTCTGTCACCTATTGAGAACTCAACTATATCAAAATAAATTAAATTTTCCTTTTTCTATGTTTGAAATCAATATCAATAGTTATGGTTTTTCTATTTTTTCTGGAATATTTATGCCATGGTAAGTAAAACCTGAAACCAGTAAAATTGCAGTCCACAAAATTGAGGATGAACTGTACATTAATTTTCTTTCTGCAGATAAGCAAAAGATTTAAAGTCTAGTGAAACAAAATATGTCTGTTCTGAAGTAAATAAAGAGGATACAAGAAAGCAATACAAAATGAGTGAGTGAGGAGGACTGGAGAGACTGCTCATACAGGAGGAGGGAAAAAAGGGCTTTGGAAGCACACACCTTTGTTCTCCTGCTGTAGCTCCTTGATCTGTGTGTTCTCCTGGTTCAAGAGCACGTGTGGTTTGTACTTGGACAGTTCCTTCAGCTGTGAACTGTCTTCCTGCAACTGGAAGGAGGGAAGGGAAGTAATCAGACCCAGCCCAGCATCTTACAGTACCCCGTTTCTGCACACCACAGCAACAAGGATGTAAAACAGTTTGGAGTACTGTCCACACACCTTGTCAGGCAACACACTTCCCACCTCCCTCATGCTGTGAACCTTCTGGCTCAGAGCCCCTGACTGATCGATTAAGCTTTCTGCTGCAGCGTCATGCTCCTTCAGCCGCTCCAGGAGCGTACGGGCATCCCCAAGGACTTTCTCCAGCGTGCACACCATCACCCTGGGACTTTATCAGGCAGGTCAGACAACCCTCTCCTCCTCCTGGAAGGAAAGCATAGCTTTATAGCTAAATAAAGAGGATTTAACTCATTTGCAAATTAGAATCAAACAGCTGTTTGTAAACTGTTCAGACAAATTTCAATTATTAATATTATTGAACAACATTTGTATAGATTATGAATGGAGTCAAACAGCAGGGGTATTTTACAACATGGCGAGAACACCTGGAGATAACTGGGATAACATACTAAACGCACTGCACGTCTATCAAATAACTGAAATGATACATTTCAACACATTTACACACAACTACCTACTGAGTGCAGGTGCTGCCACTGAATTTAAATTTTAAATAGTTTAATAACGTAACGAATATCTTTGAAAACGACATGAATGAATCCAGGATACTGAACGAGTATAACTACAATTATATTATGCTAACTGAGCATTCGGGGAAATCCTGTGGTAACTTGTCTTTCATTCTTTCTCTATTTAACGTTTCTAGAAAGTTACGACGCAAGATTTTGTTTGGTTGATTTTGCTGAGCATCGTACGGAATGTGACAGTGGAAGATGCACTCCCTACACTACTGCACAGCACAACAGCATTCTGTGAACCGCTGAAACGGTTTAGAAAAATCGGTTAAGCTGAGTATCGTCCTGGTGTGGTTTCGGTAAATGTTTCGTTTTCGTCTAAGCTTTAAGCCGCCCGTTTCAGTGACCGACGAGGAGTACTTAAACCTAACTGTATAACGTAATTTATAACTTTAATTAACTATATATTATATGTTACACAGTTTTATTACTGAGTCACACAAAAGCTTTTAGTAAGTAACGTAAATGGACTGATTTTTTTTTGCTAACCTTCTTTTGGACCAAGTTTCTCGAAGACGCGTCTTGGTGGCGTCACGTCCACTTTACGTGCTGACGTACTGGGACAAGCGGAAGACGTGACACGTAACACGCTCACCAGTTCATCCATTCGCTGCGCTTGGCGTACTGCAGCGTCCGTGTTCTTTTCCTCATTGTTTTCATTCGCAGGTTTTAACTCCGGCACCGTGCAAACGGCGACCCGTCTACAGCTGCCCGTCCTTGAGTGAGGCAGGCTGCTCACATAATGGCGGATGAGGAAGACGACATCGGCTTTGACGAGGACATCGAAGATGGCGGAGTGGGTGCGGATGGCGGGCACGGCAAGAGGAAGCGGCTGTTCTCCAAAGAGCTGCGCTGCATGATGTATGGCTTTGGGGACGACCAGAACCCGTACACGGAGTCCGTGGACATCCTAGAGGACCTGGTGATCGAGTTCATCACGGAGATGACGCACAAAGCCATGTCGATCGGGCGTCAGGGCCGCGTACAGGTGGAAGATATCGTATTCCTCATCCGGAAGGACCCACGGAAGTTCGCGCGCGTGAAGGACCTGCTCACCATGAACGAGGAGCTCAAGAGAGCGCGCAAGGCCTTCGACGAGGCCAACTATGGCTCATGAACAGCAGTGTCCGTGAACTGGCGTTAAACAAACACTTTTGAGGTGTGAAGGACCAAAGCTTGTTTTAAATGCAGGCAACAGTCCTGCTTCCTGTAGGTGTTAATAAAACGTTGTCTCTACTAGCCGTCGCTCGCTTTTGCTCTTTGTGATCCGTAGTTTTTAGTGTATCCACTCCAGGCCAAAACCAAGCTGCCTTCTATCGTCACATTATTTCATACTTTTGCCATAAGGTTACAAAGTTTGTACACAAAGATATGGGCTTGTTCCTCCAGCTGGATAATGCTGGACCTTGATTGAGCAATGGGATTCCAACCAGCAACCTTCTTGAGCAGTTCTAGCAGCTATTTTGTCCACAGGTTGCTTTTCTGCTTTGTGGCAACTCTGATGTACTTGATCTGCTGGTTCCCAGTTGTAGCATATTTTCATGTGGGGGAGTGGGTGGTTAGGGTTATCACATTATTGTGTGAAGGTCTTTGGTTCAGATCCACTCCTGCTGTATTCTCACAGCACTTACATTAACCATACTCATAGCAGAAATGACCATGCTGTATAACTGTGTAGGTATCCATTATATCAAATGAGGGTACAGCAGGAGGTGGTACTCTGTGTTTGGAGGGAGTGAGTCTAACCACTTCAACAGCTGGCCACACTGGTCCCAGCTTAAATCTTGATGAAAATACACAAAAGAGGCAGGCCAGGAAGTTACCAATAACAGCTTCCGCTTTATTGGAGCTGGAGGCTCTAATAACATGAATACACTGTAAAAAAAAAAAAAAAAAAAAAAAAAAAAAAAAAAAAAAAAAAAAAAAAAAAAAAAAAAAAAAAAAAA
>UFQX01000562.1:0-14613 GCA_900497675.1 Arapaima gigas | reverse complement strand
TTAAAAAAAAAAAAAAAAAAAAAAAAAAAAAAAAAAACTGTAAAACAAAGCACAAACATTGAAAAAGCTTCCCCATAGATGGTACAGGAATCCAGAAATGCAATAAAGTGGCAAACAAGGGTAAGGAAATTGCAGTGAGCTCCTTTGTTCTTTTTCATGGCTCCAGAAATGACCCAGGGGCAGAACAAGAGCAATAAACAAAAAGAAAGAAAGAAAGAAAGAAAAAAAATCCACTACCCAAAAGGTACAGTGATGATGACAATCAAAATGGGGACTTCCTGTGAAGCTCTACAGTAAGATTAAGCTTTTTTTTATTTATTTATTTTTTACAAGATATCGGGCAGAAATAATACCAATATAACTATATATGTATATCCAATAGAAGAATAGAATAAATAGTAGCTAAAAATGACTAGCACGCTTTTGCCCCAGGCCCTCCCTCTGTTGCATTTCTAGAGTTAGGATGTTTGACTGGTGTGTGACTTATCTGCAGATTTATTATAACAACCAAACATTTATACCACTAAGACAATGGAGAGTTCATGGCTTAATAGGAATTTTGAATAAAACAAAACAATTTACCAAAGCCTTTTACTGAGACCAGTGTGGAAGGTGTGGGGCAGTAAGAAGTGGACTGATGGACACCTCTGTGGGGGACAGCTGTAAGACAACTGGTGGGGATGTGTGGAAGACAGTGACAGAGGGTGTCCAGTAAAAAACTGGGGGTGGAGAACATATCTAACTGTGCTGTTTGCGTTTCAGTGCCTCCACCAGGTCATTCTTCAGAGCCTCCTGCTTCGATCTGTCAGCCAGTGTCTGCACACTCCTGGGGGAGAAAAAGAGAACAGTCACACAAGTGCACTGAAAGGTGCTCTTCCATGCTGTTAACATCACCACACCAAAACAATCCTGTATCTAAGTGCCACTGGGAACCTTGGGGTAGAAGGGGGGGGGGGGGTCAGTTTTTATTAAATACATCAAGCACAATGCGATTTAACACATACACACAAACTAAAGTTAAGTCACTTTAGACAAAATGATCAACTTTAGCAGTGCATAGACCTTACAACTTTGACTGTCTATTCCAGTGACTGCACCCTGTGCACGTGCACACATACATATATGCAACCTGCAGGCTGTACCTCCAGCCCTAGTTGTCGGGCTGAATGTAGATGTGGCGCTGGGTGAGGACCTGGGAAAGCTCCCTCTGGAGCAGCTGGTACTTTTCATTATAAGGCAGAGAGTCAACAGATCTGCCCAAGTTGAAGGGCAGAGTGAGGCACGGAGAGATGGCAGAGGCAGGAGGGAGTGGAGCACACATAGGGTGAGAACAAAATTAGACAAGAGGTAAAGAAAGAAGCAATGTATCTGTGGATGTGTAAGAGAGGAAAGAACAAACCAGAAAACAAAGCAGAAGATGATGGGGCATAAAGATCTTTTGAGTGAAGAGGAACAGGCCCTTTGATTCCCTTCATTCTCACACTATTTACACACAACTCCATTAGACACATTTTCTGTACACAAGGATCTTAACTCATTCCCAGGAGTCCAGAAATTGATAACATGCCATTACCCCCCTAGTTTGAGAGGGGACAACAGAAGCCACATATCCTCTGCTTGCCACTTGTAAGGCACACATTTCTTTTCACTGGATGAGCTACAGGCTTTATGGTCAGATGTCGCTTCAAGAAGAGTTCCTCCTGCAACCCTGTAGCACCTCTCCACACCACCCACCCACAGAAACAATGGCCAAATAGCATTCCTTAGCCATCTGCATCACACACAGCTAGAGTGGCACATCGAGAACTCCAGCCCAGGTCTGCCTTGTGCCACTGAGAGGTCACATGTAGGTTTACATATATATAGTTTTTTAAATTGAATATAAAGCTTTCTAAAATAATTGGTTAATTTTATCTATGAAAACCCCTTGTCCATTGAATTCCTGTTCTGAGGGGGTTAAATTATCATTATTTCCAATGAAAAAAAAATAGTTCCTGGATGAGAAATAAGTCAAATAAAACTCACTAAAATACCAAAAGGTATGAAGTACTGTGATTATATGGCTCAAGGACACAAAGAACATTAACAAGCTTACTGCCCATGTCTTTCACTCTGCAGTATGAACTCTTGCCTTCTGTACTGTAGATAGATGCTGCATATTTACACCACAGCATGTCGGGAGGGAGAAAAAACAAACATCAACGACTGATTATCTGTAATGGTTTTACCTTAGGCCATTGACAATGTCCTTTGTCTTCCCAAAGTAAATCTCATTTAAGGTGGAGCGAATTTTATTCTCCATATCCTAAAAGGAAAAAAAGATATGAAACAACACTAATATTACTTTGCTGATATACAAAAGATGAAAACAAATTCCTGACATTAAGAGCCTACAGTGGTTAAAATGGTCAAGACTGTCCTCTTAAAAATACATGACTCAAATGGCCAAAAATGCATCTGCTGGAGCATAATGGCACCAATGGGATGAAGTACCCAGATTCACTTAAACTGCCATCCAAATGACCCAAACAGGCTCTCACCTCCACCAGGCGGCCAATGTTGGCAATGTGTGGGGAAGACTCTCCTACTGTCTCGTCTTTCTCCATCTGTAGAAGGAGCAAAGTGGAACAGTATGTGAAACTGTGGAAACTTGTCTGCTACCATTTTGTTACCTGTCATACCTATTCACTACTGAAATTAATAGAAAAAAAAAGGTCTTCAATTGTACACTAAAAGTCTGTGATAAGACAAATTCAGAGATAAAGGTGACTGGAAAGGGGGTTGCAGTGCTGTCACCAATATCTTCTTAGGACAACTAATGTATCGGATTACTAAAGACAACGCAGGTTTCCATCAGTACAAGTCCACTCATCAATCCGCCAAATTCCAAAAGAACAAATTCATCCCTATTGTAAAACTACTCATTAATCTATCAGTTTGTAAACCACTGTCCACCAAAGGAGCAGGGACATCAGTCCTTGTATTTAATACTTGTTAATACAAGAATTGAAGTGTTTCAAATGTCATGCGTGCCAGTAGGCTTGGCAGTGGGCAAAGTAAAGTCGTATGTGAAGCTGAGAACTGCTAGTCCATGGATACAACAAATCATACAATGAGCAGCATGACAAGGCCTAAGTTCTCAGTGAGAGTCTCAGAAAGGTCTGCTGGCATCCCATGACCTTGACAGACACCCACAGCCGTAACTGCTCCTCTGTCAGACCATCCTGGTGCTTGATACAGCATATGGGTAGTTCCAAATTTACATGTAGAGCCCGAGTCATAAATTGTGTTAGTGGCAAGCAAAACCATACACAGTATACATCAGTGATCAAACAATAAATAAGAAGCAAAAAAGAACTGATTTGACTATTGACCAAAAACACAAGATTTGCCAAAACGCAAGTCAACCAGCTACTTAGTTAAATTTGTCAAATGCACATTTTGTTTGTAATAATTGTCTATCTTCTACACTCCAAAAAAAATGAACAAACTTTCTTTTCACACAGTAGCTGAAAGAGCAACTGAAACATACTTTTCAGTAACCTCATAAGGCAATTGCACATTTTATACAACTGAATTTTATAAATTCCACAACACATTATGGACAGGTTTCACTTTTTCAGCGTCTAGAAACAGTTAATTAATCGTATGAAGCCCGACACAATAGTTTACCTCAGTAAATAAACACAGTCTGATCTTATACAGAAAACTGTCCAATCAGACAAAAATTGCATTTCAAATAGGTAAATAATTCAGTACCCCAGCAACTAAGATAGTTGCCAGGTTACCTGTCGGGTGAGGCTACCGCCCAGATTCATCGTTCCAGAGCCTGTCTTGGTGGTTTGTAGCCACAGCATGACAGTTGATGTGAGCTTGTAGTGAGCCGTGCGGCCGCTAGACTTCTCCTACATCCCACAGAGCATTTTAGTGGTTAATGATCACACAAAAGGAAAGGAATGTATTTCAAAGGAAATACATCTGCCCGAGTTTTTTCTTCAAGGTTCTCACCTGAACTTCCACCACATGGATGGAATCCCAGCAGCCCTTGATCTTCTTGGAACCGTCACCAGCTTTCTTGATGAGGATCACTCCTGCAAAGCCATGGTCCAAGTCCCAGAGGTACACAGAGGAGACCCCGCCCTCAAAGTACCTGAAACACACTGAGTAATTAGTGGTCAACCCATAGCACTCAGTTTTACCAGATTCCCTCTCTCTCAACACATCTCAGTCTGCTACTAAGTTGGCATTGGCTGCTACTGTCCATCTCATGTGAAATTGTCCAATCTGAATGGATCAAGCTGATCTCTTAAGAGGAATGCTGTTGTTATACCCTTAAGAAAATTGCTCAACTTGAATACTTTCAGCAAAAAACAAGGCAGTAACAAGTAGAACTACAATCCATCTAAATCACAGCCTCAATTAAATGCCTACATGCATAGGGCTTTCAAGATGCAGGATGCCGCCACTTACAGGTCTCTGTATTGGTCAAAGGCATTGTTGGCCTCCACCTCCAGCTTACGCAGACGGGCAGAAGGCATGGCACCATCGTCAATCGGGGGCTCATATTTGTTACTCCAGGGTGACCTGAATGAGGTCATGAGGAAGGGAAATCAGGGTAAACTACAATGAGACTGGCAATTTATCTATGCATTTCTGAACTCTGCTGGTCTTGGCACTTTTTCTGCTGTTTGTGATTGAAGTTGAATAACAGAGACAGACACAGTCAGAGGGTGAGAAAAGCGGTTGCACACACCTGTAGGAGTCGCCATCACGGTTATAGTCACAAAGCAGGTAGTCCTTTCCAACAATCTTATCACGAGCAATCTTTAGGGGCTGGTCCACAGACGATAGTAGGTCCTCACACAGGCTGGGCACCTACACACACACACACACACACACACACACACACACACACACACACACACACAGTCAGTCCCCACAGATCCCCCTTTCTCAGTGGAGAAGCAACAGGCAGGGTGGTACACTCCAGACAAGCATGAACTAGCAAACAACTTTTCCCCCTAGACAATCAATCTGTAACATTTTGGCAAATATCTAGGAAGAGAAAAAAGGTACAAGAATAAATATAAAAAATTTAAATGCATGTGCAACAAAGAAAGATTTAAATTTCAAAAATTCAAGAACAGATCTCTGACCAGGAGGAAGCAGAAACATTTCTTTAAAATGGGAGGAGGTAGTAGACAGATTTACTGCATTTCAGAGACATTGTTGCACTGCCTACTGCCGACAAAAAATATCACATAAACATTCCTCTGCGAGTCATGACAAACAGAAAATTGAAAACACTGGAGAAGACAATGCCCAGACATTAGGTGTTGTGACACACTGAGCTGTAGAACTGAAGGTGCTTCTGTGCATTCCAGTGTCTCATGATGGAGGGGGCTCTCACGGCCTCAGTGTAGTCACACTGTTGTACACATGCACTCACCAGGTCAATGAGGTCACTCAGGTTCTTCTCGATTTGCTGGGGAGGCAGACGCCTCATCAGGTCCAAGGCACAGTCCAACTGCTGGTCATTCTGCAAAGAGCATGAAGCCAAAGAAAAGACCTCAACTTATGACAAAGCATGCAATCTGTTACGCAGATATAAACATGGAAAAAACACATATCCAGACCAAAAAGGAATGTAAACTGGTAGCACAACAAAATACAGTAAAAGGATAAGTACATAAAACAAACAAACACAAACAACAAAAGTTTTCAACCAGGAACCAAAAATTAGTGTAGATTCCCTTTCGGCGTTGCCCAAAGGGGTCCAAAATAGAAACTACTTCACAGATCATTTTTGGGAGGGAAGACCAGGAAAGAAAACCCCACTGATCTCAGGGGAGACCTGGTATTTTTCCCTACTGCAGAATAGTTTTTTCTAAGTCACCATGAACTATACAACATGTACAGTATTGCTGCAACTTGAGCCGATGTACCATTCCTCTGACTTACTGCTGATACAGTACAGCTCAAAAGTTTGGGTACACATGCTGGAAACATAATATACAATATTAAATTTTTCAAAGTTTCAGCAATTAAAAAATAAGTTGTCTCTGAATCTCAAATTCCTCAAAATTTTGTTTAAAAATGTATATACTATGAAGAAAAAAATAAACAGTATGGACTTTAACATTTATTTAGTTAAAGCCCATGTCCAAGTTTCCTTACAACGTCACATAATCAACTTCACAATGATTTAACCATTAATACAGCAGGGAGCTCTTTACCACATTAACCGGGGGAAATTTCCAGTTATAACAGTGAAGCTCTTTTAAAGCAGAGCATGTCTGTGTTAAATGAAACAAGAAACCTATTCTGTGTAACATCCAGTTTCTTTAAAATCACGCTTAATTACTTTTATCTGCTGTATGAGGCAGATCCTTAAAAGTCTCCCTGCTAAAAAAATCTACTTAAAAAAGTTAACCATTTGAAAGGCATGTGGAAAAAAGGTAAGTGTCAGTAGGTGTACTCAAACTTTGGAGTAGTATCATACATCAGGGTCCTCCCAATAACTTATACTTTGGACCACTGCTGTTGGCACTACATTCAACACACAACATAGTCACCCAGTGACACAGCTGCTGCAGTCACCTCAAAAAGGGCTTAAGAAACCATAAAAAGACAATTTCAATCTTCCCTTCTTTCACAACAAACAGCTGATGTCTAAAATGATTTCTATTAATGCTAGTTGGAGGTTTTGTGTTATCTGTATAAAATTAGCACCAGATATACACCTACCTCCTCCCCCCCCCCCAAAAAAACTTAGAAAAACACAAGTACTTTTTAAATTCAAACTTACAATAAGGACTAAAAGAACTCGTCTCTACAAACCTATTTCTACTGCTCTAAGGACAGTCAGTGACGCTAGTTATTTATTCATTGTCAATAACATCTTGTCCAGTGCAGAGTTGCCATGGTCTGGAAGTATTCTGATAGTATAAAATATAAGGAAGGTGCACTCTCAAAGTCCACCATAAGGCAGTCACATAAACAAGCATACACATAAGAACAATTTTGAATTACCAGTTTACGTAAAACATTTTGGCACTATTGGCGTAAATCCATATAGACCCCAGCTAGATTCAAACCCACAGCCCAGAAGCTGACACAACAGTGCAAAACTTTTAAACTCATGGTTTTGCACCTTTTCACAGAGATTTTTGGATGAACATGCCCAGCAGATATCTGCTTTAAAAGCACCAACCCTCCTAGTTCTAGGGATACATCCACAAGTAAAACATTCTAACAATAGTGTGTATTCAAATGAAGGACAATAAATGCTGTAAACAAAAAATCATGTCATGCAAATGCACTTCTGCTTTGGGCAAATGTGATTTTAGCTATCTACTTCATTTTGACATGTGACATGAAAGCAGGTATACAAATCCAGTACTAAATGCATAGTTTGCATGTAGATACTCTACAAACTATAAAAAGATGTTTCCTCAGAGAGCTCAAATGAAAATATTTTAAAAGTGTTAAGAAGTGACAGCGTGACAACAGTTGGTTGCGGTCCATGGGGCTACAGCAATGTCCGTTAGCAGGGTGTCTGTGGAAACAGAGAGCCACTTGGCCAAACACTGTCACATTTCTCAGGACATTTCACTGCTCATTGGTCGCAACGCGAGCTCCAGCAGCAAGAACTAACTGGAGCAGCAGGTTGTGGTGTTTTGGTTAGAGTTGCTGCCTTCTGAAGGACCTGGGTGCAAATCCCACCGCCTGCT
The DNA here is from genome assembly GCA_900497675.1 of Arapaima gigas. Taxonomy (NCBI): domain Eukaryota; kingdom Metazoa; phylum Chordata; class Actinopteri; order Osteoglossiformes; family Osteoglossidae; genus Arapaima; species Arapaima gigas. Next base: position 6,880 of record UFQX01000562.1, on the reverse strand, counting down.
GCAGTACCCTCGATCAAGGTGCTTATCAAACACTGATGTATTAAAGACTACCCTTCTGTATAAATGGGTAAATCAAAGGTTAGCCTTCGTGTGTGAAACAATAAGTGAAACAAGCTGAGGGTCAGTGAATGAGCGAATACCAGTGTCACCAGTGCTGTATGTTAAACAGGGTGAACACAACCATGTCACAAAACAGTGAAATGACAGTGATCTAAGTGCAGCTCAGTCTGTTACTCTGGCATTTGCACTCACTTATGTGTGGACTGAACGACGGCCTGGTGAGAACAGCGACAGACGCGAAACAAAACAAACACAAATGCCCCCCCCCAGCTGCTGGTCCTCACCATGTCTTCAGCTTTTCGTCTCAACTTGCACTCTTTCTGCAATTCCGCTGCTCTTCTTCGTCAGCTCTCTTGTATTGTTATTGTGGTTGTTGGGTTCTTTTCGTAGCAGCTTGTGGTGTCAGCAGTCCTACTCGGCCCGTCTCCACAGCCCAGCCCTGTCAGCGAACTCACTTCCTCAACCGGACGAAGGCGCAGCATGAGGGGGGCCGTGGCTTATTCACATCCGGGTGACGACCGCAGCCCCTACGACCAATCAGAAAACAGGAAGCAAGGTATTACCATATATGGAGTAAGGGAGGGGGGGTGGGGTGGGAGGCTAGAGTGGGCAGTTTCCCATGTGGGTCAGTGGCACTTCAGTCGCCTTCACCTTTCTGTTCCTTATGTCTTTTATTTGCATTCCACTTCCTTTTCTAAACAGTTTTACTCATCGTTTCTCTGCAGCATGCATATTAGATCTGTATAATAAAGACCTATGCATATAGATATGTAGATACGTGGTTGGAAGGGCCGAGGTGTGAATACTACCTCCTGCTGCAGCACCCATGAGAAAGGTGTTGAAAGGTGATACAGTTACCGAACCTCGTAAAAGGGTAAATCAGTGCAAGTCACTGAGTAAAAAATGTCAGAAAACGAAAAATATGTAAATACATCGGTTCGGCTTCGGAAAAAAGGTCCCGACTGAGGGCGTTCATTCCTGCTCTTTTTCTCTGATTCGTATTTGCATTGCTGGGCTGTAGATTCTTCTTACAAAAAGTGTGAAAATAATTAATTAATATATAGAAATCAGTCTTTAAACGCATCATTGCACACAGAATTGAAATGATTTACAAATTGAAGTAATAGTTATAAATCGTCCTTGTTCTTCATATGAATTTCTTATAGTCCCATATAGTGATTCATTAGATTGCTAGCAATTTATTGCACAACAAAGGTTACAGACTTCCCTAAAAATGGATAATGCAAACTGAAACTAAAGCTTTCCCCTTTGACGTGTAAATGAATTCAGTTTTACCGTGTGACTTGTGTAGCGTTAAAAAGAAAGGAACACTTTACTAGTCTGACTACGGTTTGCAGTTAATGTTACTTTCATCCATTATAATTTATGGAGTTTATTCCAGAATCACTGGCTGCCTCTCCATCGCAATGTAACCACACATAACGGCCAGTTTAGAGTGAAGCAACACGGTTAAACAGGTACATTTTAGGGTTCACGCCTAAAACACAATATTACAGATGGTCTTCTTATTGGATCACCAGTATTACCGTATTAAAAATTTAACTAAAAGAATGTTTAAGGTCTTTACTATATATTAAAAATAAGAAACCAGGACGAACCATCGAAACTGTAAAGTTCCTTTCATATGTAAGTGCAAACCCTGACGTTTTTGTTTCTTCCTTCTTTTCATTTGTGCTTTTATCTATCTGTTTTTTTTATAAAATACTAAGAATTGCATGCATATTTTCATAGAATGTTATATTCCATTGAAGCGATCACGTTTCTATGTTTGCTGTTGCACTCAAATAAAATTGGGGTGAAAATCTTATTTTCCGTGTTGTTTTAAAATGCGTTGGAGGTGGCGCTGTTTCCCCCTCAGGGTTTAACGAAACTTCTCCTCGGTGGTAACAGAAGAAGAGGAGGTGAGAGAGGAAGTGACGTCTTGCAAGTCTTCCGCGCGATCTGAAGATGTCGGAACAGGAATTGGGCCGTAAGTGGGATCGCTGTCTGGCTGATACTGTCGTCAAACTTGGTAAGAATTAAAGCGGCAGTCGGTGAGCGGTGGGTGAAAAGAGCGGTGTGGACAAGTTGAAGGGGCGGTGGGACGGTGGACGGTGGACGGTGGGCAGCGGGAGGGCAGTCAGGTCGCCGGAGGGCAGTCAGGTCACGGCGTCGCAGGACAGTATGACTGCAGTCGCTTTTAATCGCTTTCATATGATCAGTTTATGATAAACAAATAAAACACAACGCACGAGGAGGAAACAGGGCGGAAGAAACAGATAAACAAAGAAAAAGATTTACAGAGATCCTTTGGGTTCAAAGACCTGGTCGACCCAGCACTAACGTCATCGTCCTTATCATTATCATGTCCAACTCGGTACAGTTTTCCTGAACAGAACTAAACACACTCCTCCCCCCCCCCCGAACCCATAGTGCACATAAATAGAGGGATATGAGTATTGTTAAGCTTTTGTTGAAAGTGACTTAAGGGGGGAAAAGTGACTGCTTTATATTTACTAATCTCTGTTATTTCTTCTTTCACATTCACCGTGCGTCGCGACGGCATTCATGTTATTTCTCGTCCAAGAGTCTTTGCTGTTCTTTTTTATTTTATGTGCAGCTGAGAGCATCTCAAGCACCTCAAAGAGTGAGAACTTACTATTCAGCTGATCACAGAGCACAGGGTGACTCTCCACCAGACACAACAGCTACAGTTGGATTTCCCACACACCCTCCATACCTGCTGTTTTGGTGGTTCCAGCCAGAAACTGTTCTCCCCCCCCATTTCCTTTAATAGACATTTAGGTGCATATATTATTTCTGATGCCATCACTGTATAGTTCATTTAAATCTGAGTTTTAAAAAAAGCCCAGCTCCCATAATTGTGCTGTTTTATTATCTTTGTTAGATAATAATGCTTTGGTATTTTATTTTATTATTTGCCAACATTGTAAATACTTGCATAATCCACTGAGCATGTACTCTTTATGAAAATGTTTCAAAATAATGTTTTTTGGCATAACAGTGCCTGAATAAGTGCTCTTGGCATCAGCAAGTGGAATATATATAATTTCTGAAGTAGAGGTTACAGGACTGTACTGCATTCAGGTTTCCACCTTAATGGCTATATGAGTCTCTGTGACATGTAACCCGCTCATACTTTGGTATTTGGACAGGTACAATTTACAGATGCTCAAGAAATTAAAGTAAAGCTTTTAAGAAATGACTAACATGATGTGATGTCACTAACAGTGAAGTTTCTGCATCTTTGTTTGGGAAATGGGCTCCTTTGGGAAATAGTAGAATAATGGAAACCCTGCTTAAAGTAATATCTGCTTCATTCTTCGTTTAAATTTATACTCAGTGGATTTTTTGGATTAAAATTCTATTGCAAGCATAAATGTAATTGTAATATTTTGAACAGTAGATGTTTGCGTTGTTCCTGCTCAGAGAATGGCATTTTCTAAACACAGAAATGTATTTATTTTTGTGTTCCCAACATGGTGTAAGGTTTGATGGGCCGGGTGAGGCGTGGAATGTATCTGTCCTTTGGAGAACCAAAAAAAAAACAAAAAACAAATGTGTAGCCCTAGTGTGTGCTTTATTGATAAGGTTGCAGATGATGGGGTTCAATGATGGCATGATGTGAAAAATGAAACCTGGTTCATCCCTCATCCCTCTCCTAGGGGCTGGACTGGGCCTGGGAATTGTCTTCTCAGTCGTCTTCTTCAAGCGTAAGTCTACTTAATGTTGAGAGAGTGTCAAAGGAAATGTGTTTGTGAAACTTGTTTGTGAAGCCCTGCCTGCACATCACTAAGAAATGCCGTGGTATCGTGCACACAGGTCGTACGTGGCCCATCTCGTTTGGCTTGGGTTCCGGGCTTGGCATGGCCTACTCCAACTGCCAGCACGACTTCAGGTCGCCGTATTTGCTGCATGGACACATGGTCAAGGTGAGTGCGACACACAAATGGCTCCACAAGCCCACAGTGCATTGTCCTACACATTATACTGAGCTCCTTGCTGCTGGCACACTGCACTGGGAAAACAGCCACATTTTCGTATGTCTTCCACAGGAGCAGTAGTGGCAACCCAGCGAGCACCGGCGTCCTCCTCATGTCGATCCTTCCCCTCACTGGGACCTGCCCCGTTTATTTAATAAAACTGTCATCTATGTGGAGGAGATGTAGCCTTGTCTTTACTGTAGTCTCTCCAAGTCTGTGAGTCCCTGCCCATTCCTGAGCTTGAGTGCAAACTTGCCACTGTGGGTTCACTGCACCAATTTTTATTCCAAGAACCTTCTATACAGATAGTTGTATTTTGTAGCATTACTTGTGTAACCTGCTTTGTAATGTAGTTACAGTAAACATGAATTGACAAACATAACGAAAAGCGCAAAGGTTGATGTATTTAAATATTTGAAATCGTTTTTGGAAACGCACAAGCTTAATTACAGTGGCACAACGCCTTGCAAGTTTTGGGAGCGCCAAAATATCGGTAGTTGTACACAGATACTGGGGCAAGTTAGCGTTACACAAACAGGTGCGATGACATGTGCACTTTGCTCTGCTGCCCAGAAAAATGCAGTGTTAAAGTTGAAACATTTCTGCAAACCACTTTCTGAATTAAATCTAGATATAAAATGCAGAACAAATTAAATGCATACGTATTAACCCTTTCAAGTCTGTATTTAGTAGCGGCACCATTTAGTAGCAGTTACAGTTTTGAGTTTATTTTGATAAGTCTGTGTCAGTTTTGCATATTTTGGCTGGAGTTTTGCCCACTCCACTCTCCAGGCCTTAAGTCCGGTCAAGTGGGATGGGGATCACAGGACCAATTCTTGGCTTGAGGTCTGAAATTGACATTTTTGTTTTTAAGCCATTCCTGTGTAGCTTTGACTTTGTGTTTGGGTTTATTATCCTGCTGGAAAATGAAATGAAGTCGCAGGTCTCTTGCAGACTAGAGCAGGTTCTTCTCTAGGTTTTCCATGTACTTTGCCCTGTGATGGACTAGTGTGTTCATTTCCTGTCCTGCACCCAGTGATGTTAGGACGTTTCACCCTCTGTCTCGATGAGCCTTCCAGAGCTGGCTGCAGATGAAGCTTTCCCACACCATGCTGCCTCCAGTCTGGCTGCAGATGAAGTTTCCCCACAACATGCTGCCTCCACCATGTTTCACAGCAGGGATGACATGTTTCTGGTGATATGTAGTGTTTGCATTCGGCTGAACATAGTTAATTTGAGGGCTAAAAAAAGCTTCATTTTTGTCTCATCAGACAAAAGAACCACAGAAAGTGTTTCTGAGTCTCCCGTTTCTCTTCTGCCAAACAATAGATGACATTACAGTATTTTCAACAAGTTCATTTTGCCTCTCTCCTGTAAAGCTGAGACCGCTGAAACACTGGGGCAACTTGTGTCGTATCCACAGTCTCTCGTGTTCCTTTACTTTACTTCTGTAGGGTTATTCAGTGTCTTGGAAATTGTCTTGTACCCCTTGACTGCTAATTTTCAACAACCTCATCATGCATTTGCCAGGAATGTTCCTTTGACTTTATGGTGTAGCTTTTTTTTAGGAAATTGAGTCATTGACTGCAGGTATATTTATCCTGAAATTGTATGAATCACCATGACTGCACACAGATGACTTCATTTCCTAACTCTCTAAAACTTAGCAATACAACTAGTTCCAATAACAAGGTCTGTTTTGGTGTGGCATCGTAAACCACCGTTATTTTGTGTTCCATATGTGTTATTTTAGAACTCATTTGTAGAAATGTGTTTTTGCTTTGAAGTAAAAGACTACATCGGGGTTGAGTCGAAAAGAAAAGCCACGGGGATTGGGGCCCAGCATGGTGTCCTTGTGAAAAACCTATCTGGTCTGCATGCTCTTCCAACCATCGAGGGTATCTTTTCGGTCAGCGTGATATGTTTTGGGGTTGGCCCGTGTGCTGTGAGGCTGCTCAGCTTTTCTCCTGCAGTAAAAATGTCTTGGTACAGCATAAGTTTTTTAAAAACGCTAACATGGACCATAGTTGAAGTTCCGCTGTGATGATGAGTGTTTTCCATCAGTGGACATTGGCAAGAGTGAGTAAATGCTTTTGTCTGACTCTAAAATCAATTCTTTTTTAAAAGATAAATGCAGGACCAAATGAAAGTATCAAAATACAGGCAAAATACATACATTCCTCACATAGGATTAATTTGTTTCATCAAGTCCCCCCCATTCGAGAACTAATTCTTGTGAAGGGGTCAAATTAAGTTTCATAATAACCTCATCTCCTTCATATTTCCTATACATTTCAATTCTATATGCATCGACTTGTTTGAAGAGGGCCAGCAAAGAAACAGTGATGCTGGACACTGACCATTTGGACAACTGATCATCTGAAGCACTTCTCTTGTTAAATGGACTTTGGGTTGTACAGCACTTTTGAGAAAAGCATCTTCTGAATGAATATATGTAAATGAAAAGAATTTGATTTTCAATGTTCATTAGACTGTTAATTGAACATTTGACCTTTTGCCTTACATTATAGTTGTCCCTAACATCTCCATCTGTTACTCATGCTGCAAGACACATTATTGTGCTGTGTGAAATGAAGGCACTTACCTTATAGTGCTTTTTGATGTCTTCCTAGGATTTACAGCACTTCAGGGTGTAAAATTCCAGGTTTGTGTCACTGTTCGATGCTGAGATATAATTCATGTGAATGAGCAAATTGTAACTATACGTACAGTACTATGCAAAAGTCTTAGGTATGTAACTTCAATGTCTGTTGAGAAGTACAGGTAGATTCTTATCTACCATCAGGGAGGTTTCT
>UFQX01000561.1:275280-319987 GCA_900497675.1 Arapaima gigas | reverse complement strand
GGAAAACTTGGTACCAGGCCCTGACAATCACTGCATAGCATGGTTAACCCAAACAATAAACTTAGTACCAGGCCATGACCACCACTGCAGAGAAGGAGTCCGACGACAAGAAATCTTTCTTCCAGTCCCTGACCACCATTTCAATGCATTGGTCACCCCAACGTGAAATATTTGGTCTAGGCGCTGACGCCCACTGCAAAAAATGAGTCACCCATTAGAAATCGTTGGTCCAGGCTCTAACCACTAGTGCAGAGAATGAGTCCCCCACAGGAAATCTTTGGTCCAGGCCCTGACCAACACTGCAAAAAATGAGTCCTCCACAGGAAATCTTTGGTCCAGGCCCTGAACACCACTGCAAGGCATAAGTCACCCTAATAGAAAAGCATGGTCCCAGGTCCTGACCACCACTGCAGAGAATGAGTCCTCCCACAAGAAGTCTTTTTTCCAGTTCCTGACCACCAGTGCAATGCATTGGTGACCTCAAAGTGAAATATTTGGTCTAGGCACTGACGCCCACTGCAAAAAATGAGTCCCCCACAGGAAATCTTTGGTCCTTGCCCTGACCACCACTGCATGGCATGGGTCTCCCACATGGGAGAGTGTGGTCCCAGGCTCTGACCCCCACTGCAGAGAACAAGTCCACCCACAAGAAAATGTTTGGTCAAGACCCTGACAACCACTGCAAAGCATTTGTCACCCCCACATGAAATCTGTGGTCTAGGCCCTGACCACCACTGTCTAGAATGAATCCCACATGAAAAAGCTTTGATCTAGGCCCTGACCTCCAGTACAAGACATGCGTCACCCCCACGTGAATTCTTTGGTCTACGTCCTGAACCCCACTGCAGAGATTGAATCCACCACTGTAAAATCTATACCCCAGACACTGACCACCACTGCAAACCATGGGTAATCCCACGTGAAATCTTTGGTCTAGGCCCTGAACCCCACAGCAGAGATTGAATTCTCCACTGGAAAATCTATACCCCAGACAATGACCACCACTGCAAACCATGGGTAACCCCACGTGAAATTTTTGGTCTAGGCCCTGAACACCACTGCAAGGCATAAGTCACCCTAATTGAAATACGTGGTCCTAGGTTCTGACCAACACTGCAGAGATTAAGTCCCCCACAGGAAATCATTCGTTCAGGCCCTGACCACCAATGCATGGCATGGGTCATCCCCAAGTAGAGCTTGGTCTCAGGCCCTGACCACCACTGCAGAGAATGAGTCCCCCTACAAGAAATCTTGCTTCCAGTCCCTGACCACCACTGCAATGCATTGGTCACCCCAATGTGAAATATTTGGTCCAGGCCCTGACCCCTACTGCAGAGAATGAGTCTCCCACGGGGAATCTTTGGTCCAGGCCCTGAGCACCACCGCAACTCATGGGTCGCTCTCATTGAAAAGCGTGGTCCCAGGCACTGAGCACCGTGGCAAGATATTTGTTACCCCCACGTGAAATCTTTGGTCCAGGCCTTAACCACCACTGCAGAGAATGAGTCTCCCACGGGGAATCTTTGGTCCAGGCCCTGACCACCACAGCAAGGCATAGGTCACTATCATTAAAAAGCGTGGTCCCAGGCCCTGACCACCACTGCAAGGCATTAGTCACCCCCACGTGAAATCTTTGGTCCAGGTTTTGACCACAACTGGAGAGAATGGGGTCCTCTGGGGAAATCTTTGGTCCTGTACCTCACCACCATTGCAGAGAATGAGTCCCCCACGGGAAATCATTAGTCCAGGCCCTGACCACCACTGCAAAGATTGAATCACCCATGGGATATTTTTGGCCCACGCCCTGACCACCACTGCAAGGCATGGGTCACCCCTACGTGAAATCTTTGGTCCTGTACCTCACCACCACTGCAGAGAATGAGTCCCCCACAAGAAATCTTCTGTCCAGGTTTTTACTTTTACTGCAAGTCATAGGTCACCCCCACGGGAGAGCTTGGTCCCAGGTCCTGACCACCACTGCAAAGAATGAATGCCCAACGGGAAATCTTTGGTCCAGGCCTTGACCACCACTGCAAGGTATAGGTCACCTCCACGGGAGAGCCCGGTCCATATGCCCACTCATTACTGTCAGCAGAGGCCCATTGAAAGGTGAGCGGCGTGCCTGAGCAAAGAGGAGCAGTCGGATGGGAAAGAAGGGCTAATATCCATCCGAGCAGGATGCAAAGTATGGGAGGAGAGGCCGGGCAAGAGCACCGGTCGCAGGCGAGGTGAGGGCTCAAGCTAAAAGTCACACGCTGGGAGTAAGTCGTCTCACGATCCAAGCTAGGCTCCAGGGGTCCGCGGCGAATGCGGCGACCTGTTCGACCCATCTTGAAACATGGACCAAGGAGTCTGACGCACGCCCGAGTCCGAGGGTCGAACATAACCCGAAGGCGCAATAAAGGTGAAGGCCGGGACGGCCCCGGCCGAGGCGGGATCCCGGTCCCCGGTACCCCCTTCCCAGGTGGAAAGGGCAGGGCGCAAAGTCGGCCTGTCTCGCCCGCAGCGTCAGGGAGGTGGACCAAGAGCGCACGTGATGGTCCCCGAAAGATGGTGAACTATGCCTGGGCAGGGTGAAGCCAGAGGAAACTCTGGTGGAGGTCTGCAGTGGTCCTGACGTGCAAATCGGTCGTCCAACCTGGGTATAGGGGCAAAAGACTAATCGAACCATCTAGTAGCTGGTTCCCTCCGAAGTTTCCTTCAGGATAGCAGGCACTCGTGGTCTCACAGTTTTATCTGGTAAAGCAAATGACAAGAGGTCTTGGGGCCGAAACGATCTATTAAGAGGCCTGACTGGCGGGTTGCCTCGCTAGCCACCTTTGGTAAGCAAAACTGGCACTGGGGGAAGGACCTGAGCCAGGTGAAGGCACTCAATACTGACGACCCGTGAGGTGTTGGTTGATATTGACAGCGGGACGGTTGCCGTGAGATCGGAATCGGCTGAGGGAGTACAACAACTTACCTGCTGAATCAACTGGCCCTCCGGGAGCTGGAAGGTCGGACCCAAAGTCTGGCCGTCTGGCAGCAAGTAACTCTGTTAATATGCCACGATGAGTAGGAGGGCCCCCGCAGTAAGCAATGAAGCCCATGGCAAGTGCCCGGGCAAAGCTGCCGTGGATGCAGACCTTGGTGTAGTAGCAAATACCGACAAAGGCGGTTGGTTTGTTCACCTTCATCAGTATGAGTACAGACCGTGAAAGCGGGGCCTCACGATCTNTGGATGCAGACCTTGGTGTAGTAGCAAATACCGACAAAGGCGGTTGGTTTGTTCACCTTCATCAGTATGAGTACAGACCGTGAAAGCGGGGCCTCACGATCTTTCTGGCTTTTTGGGTTTCAAGCAGGAGGTGTCAGAAAAGTTACCACAGGGATAACTGGCTTGTGGCGGCCAAGCGTTCATAGCAACATCGCTTTTTGATCCTTCGATGTCGGCTCTTCCTATCATTGTGAAGCAGAATTCACCAAGCGTTGGATTGTTCACCCACTAATAGAGAACGAGAGCTGGGTTTAGACCGTCGTGAGACAGGTTAGTTTTACCCTATTGATGATGTGTTGTTGCAATAGTAATCCTGCTCAGTACGAGAAGAACCGCAGGTTCAGACATTTGGTGTATGTGCTTGGCTGAGAAACCAATGGTGCGACGCTACCATCCGTGGGATTATGACTGAACGCCTCTAAGTCAGAATCCCGTCTAGACGCAGCGATACCAAAGCGCCGGAGCTCATAGGTTGTGCAAAGATACCTGGGCGCGAGCCCGGCGTCGGAGCGCCTCTCGTGACCGGACTGGAGCGCGGACAAATGAGCTCCGCCTCGCTCCTGCTGACGTACCTGACGTTCGTGTGGAACTCGGTGCTAAAACCTTCGCAGACGACCTGATTCTGGGTCGGGGTCTCGTACGTAGCAGAGCAGCTATCTCGCTGCGATCTATTGGGAGTCAGCCCCAGATCCAAGTTTTGTCGGGCGGTGTCGCCACGGGGGCACGCCGGTCCCGCCATATTTTACCTCCCCCTCTCTTCCCCGATGCGCCGCGGGGTACTGGGTGGCCAAGAGGTCGGTGGGCCTTAAGTCAGCTGGGAGGGCTGGCCTGGCCAGGAGGACAAGAGGAAGGATGGGCGAATATGTACATAGCACGGACAAATCACATGCCACTGCATACAACCATGCTGCCATAGACAAACACATATACAGTGAACATGTTAGCAATTAATTTTTAAACTTCAACAAGTGAAAAAAGCTTTAAGAAAAAGAAGTAATAGTGCATGGCTCTAAGTAATTGTGGGTCTAGAGTGTCAATGACAGAAAAGACTCAAAGCATTAGGCAGATGGAGTTGCTGTTAAGATATTTATGTTGGGCTAATATTGTGCACAGTATGTGGTCTTCATATCAGGATAAACAGCAGAATAAAACCCTATTTGCAGTTGATTTCCTGTTGCATTCATATCCTACTGACAGACTTTGCTGCTACATTATGTAGCAAATACATGGTAAAACAATATTGCTTTAAGTCAGTAGAATAAGCAGGTCAAAAGTGTGTGTGTGTGTGTGTGTGTGTGTGTGTTTTTCTGGATCTCGAATCTGAAATTTGTTGGTCCCTTTTTATTATGCACAGGGAGGAATAATGAGACAAAACTTTTGGATAGAATTTTCCATTAGGAAGTATTTACTAAGCAAGGTTAGTCATGAACTTGTCAACACAGATTTTCAGCTGAAAAAGAAAACAAAAGGTTCATCTTTATGGAGTAAAGGAGCAGTGCTGAATAGCATATACAAATTTTAGTATAATTTATATTTTGCTAACAGTTGCGCAGCAGGGACATGTTTTGTTATAGTAAGGTTATCCACAGGTTGGAGAAACAGGAATATATTCAATAATAAAAAGAGACTGAAAAGGGCCTGAAAACTCTATTTAATTCCTATATGACAAATTCTGTGACAAGCTTCCCTTTTCAACATACCTTGATAAAATTATCAAACATTCCAGATTTTAATGAAGGATTTGCTGGTAGGAAGTAATTTATTTCAAATCATTATTACTATTGTGCTTTTCTGTTATCACAAAAAGATAAAAAGTTTAAGGTGAAAAAAATCTAGACAAAATGAATAATTCAGAGATGGCTATATAATGATCTTGTACGTGTGTCTCCAAAGAAAAATGTCTTTGCACTTCACAGAAGGTCTTTCTTTCATCTGGCAGCTTGATGAAAAGTGCACTCTTCTCATCAAAGCAGCTGTAAGACAAAGCAATAAGACAAAGATATACTACCCAGCTGTTAAAGCAGGTATGGCAGGGTACCTGGCAGCACAGCTTGATCCTCAACAACTCCACTCTTTCAACCAGCAATAAAGACAATTGTTCAACAATCTGCTATTATGAGACCAATAACAATAAAAATGTGAATATTATCTTGTATTAAATCCATATATTTCCCTTATTCATTTTCCCAGAATCCCTGTAAGCTGGGCAAAGAAATTACATCTTAAATGGAATGCCAATCCATCACAGGGTGGGCAAACATGCACACACTACAGTCATGTCTCTACTCCTATAGGTAATACCAACATTTTTTTAGTTACATTTCATAGCCCAGGGTGCAGTAAATTAAGCTGTAAATCGATACATATGCTGCATTTCAACCATTTGTTCAAAATCTGTGTATCCTTCATTAAATAAATTTATATTCTAAACAGAAGCAGCATCTCCTAGAATCCTTTATATGCTGCAGAAATTTAAATTTTAACACGTAATAGTTTATTAGTACATGAACATGCCAAAAAAGGGAGTAGCTGCACTAGTTTTTTCCATTTCAAGCACTGATCAAACCTATGTGTTGTCCTCAGAACATTGCTTGATTCAAGTAGGCCTGCACTACTTTGAATTTTCAAGGTGGGAAAAAGGATGTTTGTCAGATCCCCGACTGTCACGCCCCCTGTTCTGCCTGCCATTCCACCCAGCCCCACAATTGCCAGCACCTGTTCCTTGTCTCCCTGACCGTCGATCTAACCCGACCATTTCTTGTACTCCGTTAACTTCTGGATCTAACCCTTGCCTGTGTACTGACCACGATTCTGGAACTTCCCTCAACAACAAACCTCATTTGCTAACTCGCGCCTGCACGTCTGCTTCCTGCCAATAGCATCACAGCTTTAGTGTGTATTATTATAACATTGTAATGCTATGATAAAAATTCATAATGGAAAGATGAGAAAAAGCACACAGCTGTGAGACAACTCAAAAAAGTGGAATTTTGAATTTAAGTTTCTATTCTCACAAGGCATCTCTCACAAGCTCGAGTTAATAGCATATTTTGTTTTAAAACTTTTCATGCGCTCATATGTGAAAACCCTTTTAATTTTATCACTTGCTGTGATGAAAAGACTATATTCTGTTGTGCTATGAAGCTAGTCATATGTTTTTTGGATCAGGCCAAATTTAATCATAACATCTTTTGCACTCTACAGTCTTTGCATTTTTACAGAACATACAGCACACAAGAAAAATGAACAGGCTCAATATGTTGTAGATGATCCCATCTTTTTCATCTGCGGCTTGGCTGCAGGGGAACCGGTGGTGAGTAGTCCCTGCAGGTGGAGAAGTGTTGTGGATAGCTGGTGCATGCAGTTTGCACTTGCACTCTTGCACTGCATCCCCCAGGCAAGCCACTTTGTCCTGCAGGACAGCAAACTCCGCCGGGTTAAACATGGGTTCGGGCATTATGTCATGGTTTGTGGATTTATAACCTGGTTGCGGAGAGAAAGCAACCAGGAGGGAAAATGCACGCAGTTTACTCTACAAACGCTGTCTTAAACGAGGGATTTCCACCAGAAAACAGCACTGGAAATCACACTGAGCACAAAGACAATGACGATGTCCCTCTTCCTACTGTAGATCAATCAATATAGATACTTATCCAGAATTAAAAAGGCAAGAATAATTTCCAGTATAAACAGAAATACTAGAATAGTGATTGTCTAACATTGTAAGTTGATTTTCTAACATGGTGAGTTGAACAAAGTTGAATTTTAAAAAGACTTCCTTTAAAATTTGATTAAAACACTTTTGTCATTCACTAATGCTCATTTTTAATCATATTAATGGTTGTGAAGCCTGGAACAGATAAAACCACCCATTCTTGTTGATGGACATTAAACAAGCTTCCTAGGTCATGCACAAAAGTGTTAATGTTAATATTAAAATTAAATTTTGTTTGTGTTGTTATTATTATTATTATTGTTGTTGTTGTTACTGTTGTGTATTTGAAATTGTTGTATCAATAAAAGGAAAGGATCCCAGACTTTCATTAGAATGTTTTCAGAAGAGATGAAAGTGTTTTTCAGTTTTGTGAAATACTGCGTTCTGGTTTATGTTTACCAGAATTATTGTAATATTGTTGGTGAAGGATTGTTCAGTGTGGGTGCTTTTTCTGCAATACGCAGAGACATTAGGATTGAACAATATGTAAAATTAATATAAAGCTAAAAGTAAAATATCTATGTATTGCACACTAAAAGGAAATCCAGAGCAAAGATAAAGACGAAGTAACAAAAGGCCATCACTGGAGAACAGAGAAGCAGGAGCATCTTGAGCCCACATTCAGGCCAGGGGCTCAGCTTTATGTGTACTTGTATATAAACAATTAGGTGCAGGCTGCACCTTGTCACATGCTGCAGTGTGACAAGGTCTCTCTGAAGAAGGAGGAATTAGAAGCTGAAGGGTGTGTCCATAGGCTGGGCCAGTGTCCTGATATCCTGTCTTCATCACATGGAATCCCTCCTGAATTCCCTTCAAAATGGAAATGCCCTTTATCTCTAAGAAATCAGTAACTCCAACTTTGTGGCCTTGCATCATTCCCTGCTCAGGCTTAGTCCTGTGTCATCTGATTTGAAAATATTCTCATCTCTATATGTATAAAGCTCAGGTTGCGTTTGTGTTTGTTTGTTTTTTATGCACGTGTTTGCTTTTGAAGCTACAGACTTGAAATTTAGCACATATTCATTTCTCATGCTAAGAGGTTTTAGCATAGTCAAGTTTATTAGGCTACTTACAATTGTGAAAACTTAAAATTTGGCTTCTAACAAGGTTTGGAGAAATGTAAAAGATATTAGCATATGCAAATTCAGATATGAATGGAAGCATTGACTATGGTTGTAATGTTGTCATCTTGTATTCATCTATTCATCCAAAATATAATCTTCACACATGTGAAAGTACTGGAGCTGAACAGAGTACAAGTCCTTTGAGGCAACAGAAACAAGGTGATCCCCCAGACCATACCTGTGTGAGGTATATGTGTATTTATTGTCCTTTCTTTCAGGTGTAAGTTGTAACACCTGAAGGTAGGACCAGCGACAGGCACCTGATCTTAGTCACATCTTCCTTTCTAATGTATCAGTCATCTGGAAGGTAATTGTTTCTTTTTGTGGGTAATTTGCATTTATAAGAATCTCATGAAGACAAAATTTCTTCTGTTTTGACATTGTCACATCCACTGCCCTTTCACCCTTCATGCAAATTCACTGTACAGTCCTATAAACATATCATGGTATAAACCATAACAGTAGTACAGGCTAGTCCAGCAGCAATGTAATAATTCTTTTTATGCAGGGAAGCAAAAGAAATGCTGAGGAAATTCACCAGCACTACAAAACAACAATGACGACAATAATAATAATAGCTATGTGTTCTGGAGTTTCCAACTCTAGCAACCCTGAACAGCAATAAGTAAAATGACTCAGACAAAGGAGATTTGTGATAAAAATCTATGTTTTTTTGTAATTGTTCTGACCAATATGAAATCATATCTCTGTCGTGTACTAAAATTCACTCAGTTGTCATCAGGAGTAAATATTAACAAATGCTCACTTGTGTTGTCTTTCAATTTGCAAAGTGCTGTAGCTTTTAGGTAGCAAAGAAAGAGGCTCCCACTGAGTTCAGTATCTGGCAGGATGGATTACCATACCATCTTACCAGTTCTACTTTTGTAGTTAATGCACTGGGAGGTTGGGGACACATACTGAATGAACTGAGACCTAAAAGTTTCATCTTAGGAATATTAATCAAATATGATGGTGCTCCTCTGAACCAAAACTATTGTTCAGCAAAGCTGCAAGCCATAGGTGTTACATAAAATGATTGTAACGCTGTAGTCAGGCGTAAAGTGAAGAACTCCATTTCATGTCAGGGAAAATTCCAAACTTGTAGTCACAAAACAAACAGGCGCGGGCCAAAACCGGATAGCAGTCAGAAGTAACGCACAATACACAGCTAGACGAAATGGCAATACTTTGCAGAGGAAAACAAAAAAAAAAAGGGAAACACAGGTGTATATATGCAGGCGTGGGAACGACGAACAGGTGTACGGGATTAGCAATCGGGAGAATTGTTGTCCGGAGCAGGGAGCGTGACAGTACCCCCTCCAAGGAGTCAGCACCGGCCAAGTGAGGAGGACGGCCACGATGACTACCTCCCACGCCCCCGGAGGACAGATCCCGGGTTCGCGTACCGGAGGGGCTATGAAGTTGGGCAGGCAGGCAGGGTGGGACGTCGGTGTTGCTTGGTGGATCCTGTGGTCAGGGTGTCTGGGTTGCTGTTGGGGTGTTTTCTTGGGCGTCCCCTGGGACAGGGACCTGGCTTCTCGGGGTGGAGCTGGTAGAAGTCCTTCACTAGCCCAGGGTCCAAGATGTCTTGTGCAGGCACCCAGTTCCTTTCCTCCGGACTGTAACCTTCCCAATCCACTAGATATTGTAACTGCCCTGCCCTTCTTCTATCTAGCAATCTTCTCACTGTATAGGCTGGAGCACCACTTGCTTCCAATGGCAGGGGTGGCACGTCTGCCGGGAGTGCTTTGTCTATTGGTCCCGGGATGACTGGTTTTAGGAGGGAAACATGGAAAGTGTCAGATACGTTAATGTTCATAGTTAAGTCTAACTTGTATGCGACTTCATTGATTTGTTTTACAATCTTGTAGAGACCCAGGTATTTCAGTTGATGTTTTCTGCATCCTTGAGGGAATTTAACATTTTTTAAGGATACCCAAACTCGGTCTCTGGGTTGGAAGACAGGGGTTTCTCAACGATGCTTATCTGCCTGGACCTTATAGCGGTAAAGAAGCTTCTTAGTTTGATGATGTGTCTTCTCCCAGACCTCTTCACTTCTTTTCAGCTGTCGACTGTGGGGATTTCTGTTGGTCCTGCTGTCTAGAGCATTAGAGGTGGTTGGTATCCTAGGTAACACTCAAACGGGGTGACTCCAGTAGATTTGCAAACTAAAGAGTTTTGTGCCATCTCGGCCCAAGGTAAAAACCGACTCCAATCTGTAGGATATTCATGACAGTACAGTCTAAGAAATTTCCCTAATTCCTGATTTACCCTTTCACACTGACTGTTAGATTGTGGATGGTATTCTGAGGTGAGACTGACATTGACTCCTAGACCTTCGAGAAATGCAGCCCACATTTTGGACGTGGACTGGCGCCCCTGATCGGAAACTATATCTTCAGGAATTCCAAAGAACCTGAACACATGGTTAAAAAGTGCTTCAGCGGTCTGGAATGCAGTGAGTAAACCTGCGAACGGAATAGATCTAACCCTGCATGAAAATTGGTCGACTACCATTAAAATACAGGTATGAGATTGGGAGGGGGGAAGGTCCATGACGAAGTCTACTGCAAGGTGTGACCAGGGACAAGTGGGCACTGGAAGGGGAACCAATTTTCCCACCGGTAAAGTTTTGGGAGTTTAACACTTTGCGCATGTCATGCACGAGGCCACAAACCGGTGGACGTCTTGAGCCATATTTTCCCACCAATAACGTCTAGATAGCAAATGGAAAGTTCGTGTCTTGCTGAGATGACCTGTTGTCAGTGATGTATAAGCCCAAGTGACGAGACGATCCCTGCAAGCTGGAGGCACGTATCGTTTATCACTCGGGCATTATGATGTTTTCTAACTTCTTATCTATCTCCTCATCCATCTCCCATCTTATGGCAGAGACTTGGCAGTCTGGAGGCAAAATAGGAGCAGGCTCTGCTTTACTAGGCTCATCTGGTGAATGGTCCCTTCTGGACAGGGTGTCAGCCTTTGTGTTACGAGTACCCGGCGTGTATGATATAAAAAACTGGAATCGAGAGAAAAATAATGCCCATCAGGTCTGTCTGGGGTTTAATTGTTTGGTGCTCCGCAGATACTCCAGGTTCCAATGATCCGTTAGCACCTGAAAAAGGTAGTTAGCCCCTTCTAACCAGTGACACCAGTCTTCAAGTGCTAACTTGATAGCTAAAAGCTCACGGTCTCCAACCCAAATTTTTTTTTTCTACTGAGATAAGTTTGTGCAAATAAAAGGCTATGGGATATAACTTCAGGGAATTCCCTACCCGTTGCGACAGCACTGCGCCTACCCCTACACTTGAGGCGTCAACTTCCACCACGAATGGTTTTGTCGGATCAGGATGTTTTAACACAGGTGCCATAGTAAACGCTTGTTTAAGAACCTTGAACGCCTGCTTTGCCTGAGGGTTCCAGGGTAAAGTTCTGGATTCCTTCTTACCTTTTAGTCAAGATGTGAGGGGTGCTGCCTTGCTGCTGAAATTTCGAATAAAATGTCAATAAAACTTAGCGAAGCCTAAAAAACCCTGCAGTTGTCGCACATTTTTGGGAACTGGCCAGTCCCGTACTACCTTAACTTTAGCATCATCCATCACAATTCCCCGGGCACTGATAATATAACCTAGAAAGGAAATTTGTTGAGCGTGGAACTTGTATTTCTCTCCCTTAACATACAACTAATTTTCCAACAGCTTGGAAAGGACTCTGCACACATGGGAGACATGAGTTTTCCAGGTGGGAGAATACACCAAAATATCAGAGGTAGACTATGACATAACACCCACCATGTCACGAAGAATGTCGTTGATAAATGATTGAAAAGTGGACAGTGCGTTACAGAGGCCGAAAGGCATTACCATAATGTCCACTCGGTGTGACAAAAGCTGTTTTCCACTCGTGCACTTCTCAGATCCAACTTAGTAAAATATTTCACTCTGCGAAGCTGCTTCAAGGCCGATGAGCTTTGTACTTCCATACCCGCCGTCTGCTAGGTGGTGAACTATTCTGTAACACTGTAGTCAGAATGCAGATGTGTGCAGGCATAAAGTGAAGAACTCCATTTAATGTCAGGGAAAGTTCCAAAGTCATAGCCACAACACAGGCATGGGTCAAAACCAGGATAGCAGTCAGAAGTAATACTCAGTACACACATAGAGAATATGGCAATACTTCACAGAGAAAAAAGGGAAACACAGGTGTATATATGCAGGCGCAGGAACGTTGAACAGGTACACGGGATTATCAATCAGGAGGATCTGTGTCCAGAGCAGGGGGCATGACAATGATAAGGAGAACCATAAAGGAGTCTTATATAAGGTTCATAGGACCACAGAAATTTCATTCACAAGAGAACATGTAGAATCATAGAATGTAGACAATATAAGAAGATATGGATATGGTGGATCATAGAGGTGTATTACATTAATCATGGGAATTCACAGAAGAATACAGATTCATACAATTGCTGCTATAAATCACAGCAGTGAAGTGATGATGAGCATATGGTGAATGAGATTTTATTATATAATTAAATTCAAATGTCTAAAATCTGCAAAATTATAAATCCAAATGTACAGATCAACCTTGGTTTTTGGAGTCAGGTTTTGGTTAAGAGTTTAATGAAATATACATTACCGTAGCAAATTAGTGAAACCTATTTTCTACACTTTACACAGTGGAATTCAAACAACTGCAATATGTGCATTTCTACAGAAGTGTGACTTAGTAACAGCAGAATATATGTATTTCTATCCAACAAGATTTAAAACAGATCCCTGTACAAAGCCATTATTATGTAGGTTTTTGTTCAGAAAAATGCTGACTGCTAAATAAATATTACAATTTAATTCAAAGGACACCTTAACTGCTGCAGTACTTGTATTGGGCAGCAGGTGGAACAGTAGTGAAAGTTCCAGCTGAAATCCTATTCGTGCTATAGTACCAATGATCATGGAGCTTACTTTGAATGGACACAGTAAAAATTACATAAGTGCATAAATGACTAAGTAGTACTAAGTTGCTTAGAATACAAATATAACGTTGCAAGTTGTTTTGAGCGTGAGCTAAATTAACAAATAAATCAATAAATTTAAAAGATTTACAGATTTTAAGTGTTCCAGTTGTCAGTAAAATGGGGTACGTACAACACTGGAGTCTTTCCTGCCATCTTGTGGACTTGAGAAGAAACTGCATCCGTTAATTGTGACCTGTCATCTCAGTGGTGTGAGTGTGAATACCTCTTAAGTTTGGCAAACACTGAGGATATCATTAACTGGGTATCTAATATCAGTATGCACCAACCAGTTGAATAGGGTGCTGGCAAGCATTTGCAAGCCACAAGTTGCTGAGACCGTCATCACCCACCTCACAAGCAAAAAGAGCAAAGATTACTGAGATATCGGATCAGTGGGTGTACAACCAAAGATTAAAAACATTTCTTTCTACTCATGAGAATTTGTGGTCATGAAAGGAATCCTACTGCCTGAAAGCGATTTTACTATGTTGAAAGTTTCCATAAAGGTGTTTGCAGTGAATGAGCATTGAGGCCCCATTTAAGGATTTGTTTATAAATCTGTCAGACAGGCAAGTAAGACAACAAGCTCTAAAATCATTGATCAAACCCAGCTTGAGTTTTCTTTCTTGGTGAGATTCACATATTTAATATGCCCCTTCTTCAGGATGAATTAGAAAGACCTGGACTTTGAGGTTAAAAATAATCACAGACTGGCACTGACAGCTGTTACAACATACAACCAAAAGTATAACTCTTTCATTAAATTATATTTGCCTATTACATGCTTAATAGACTAATGTGTTCAATAGACTGCTATTAGCAGCATCGATGCCAGTAATGAAAATAATGTTCATCACATTAAAATGATGATTGATATTAAGCTGGATGAACAATTATGACTGCAAATACGAACCCATGTAAAAGATGAGTAATATTTATTTTCCCACTTGTTTGATTAAGAGGGCTATAAGTGTCTCAATAGAAAATATAACACTGACTATCAAGTCATGTTACAGACTGCGTGAAAACAAATAATTTATGCGTATGCACTTGTCCAAGCAGGGACAAAGGGATTTGGAACAAGGAGCACAGTGAGGTAGAATCTTAATGAAAGGCAAGTCCTTTGCAAAAAACCGAGTCACCTACACCAAGGTTGTTTTAGTCACCACTTAAATGTATTTATGAAAGGTCATGAAAGGAGACCAGAAAACTGAAGAGGAAACCCACACGCCGCCATGCCACCTGCACATCAGAACAGTCATTCCCTTAAACACACACTACTTTTTTGCACAATTTATTTGTAGCATTTGACAAAAGTTGAACAGTATAACATTTAGAATGTCTGTGTGCACAAAGTGTAACATAATCACATTATAAAATAGATACCGTGTATAAGGTATACATAGTGAAAAACATAATTCTATCTTAAATTAACTGCAAAAGGTTTATGTCACCTTAACCAAAATACAGAAATGTGGTCATCCTCACTGGTGGCTACTCACAACACCCAAAGCAGGAGCATCATACCTCCTGCCAAGTCATCATTTAATGTCAAGTGTCTAATGTCAAGTTATGTCTTTAAAACGCAGCCTGAAAACTGCATAAACTGGACAGTATTTACAACAAACATTTATGAATACAGCATATTTCTCTTTGTTCTTGTCACACAGATATTTGGAGGCAGGTGCCAAACTCTTACCGAAAAGCAACAAAATGCCTGAACTGGAGTCCATATATAGGACCAACTTTATTTTTCAATGGTCACTATTCTTACCCATCAGACCGTGGTCATGAAAACTCTTGTAAAAGCTTATTTCTGCAATGTAAAATCAACTCAAACAGGGGGCACTATTTCTGCTGTAATCCCCTTTGCCTTCATTCAGAGTTGCAGCTCTGCTTTCAACACAATAGTTCTCACACAACTTATCTCGTAACTCTATGAACTGAGTCTTGCTGTCTCACTCAGTTGGTTGGATTCTACATTTTATCACCAAGACAGTAAGTGTTGATAACCAAATCTCCTCCCTCCAGACTCTGAACACCGTTACACCACAAGGATGTCTGTTCAGTCCCCTCCAGTACTCCCTGCTCACTGACAGAGCAGCAGGAATGGGCCAGCAACTACTTTTTTATGGAAAAAAGTTTACCATAGTTCCAAAGATTTCCAAACTCAATTATTAATTTTTTTATTGTGCCTAAAAAAGATCCAAAAGTTGTAGCAGCCGTCTGTTTAGCAGTAACGGGTGAATGCAAGAAATGAAATGTTTTTTGCAAACTGCCCTGTTTTTTCACCACTGTTTGAATAGATTTGAGTATGTCATCTGAGGCTGCAAACACAGTCAGGTTTGTAAATGTGACTTGTTTTGTTAGGATATGTGCTATGCATTTTAAAACCAAATACCACTTTATTATCAAGGTTTTTTTAGTGGATATATATCAAAAAATGATAAATGAAAAATAATTTGACAAGAAGAGTAGAGGAAGGCATCATAATTAAGTTAAATAAACCAGAAACTATTAAACGAAATATAATAAATTCACTGTATGTGATTTTATGTTATTTTATCCATTATGACAGAGAATGTATTATTTATACTGAATTTAACCTGAACACCAAGCATGCACAAATACAAACAGAAAAATGGAGGAGTTGCACCCTAGGTTTTGAGTCATTTGCCGTAAAGCTTTGCTGGCTCTGGTCAGCCTCCCAAAATGCAATGTAGCAAGAATGTAAGGCATGATGGGCCAACGTAAATTTGTGTGGAGGGGTTGCCCTTGTAACCTCAAAACACTGTGTTTCTTTATTCAGTACACTTATTTCTCTTAAATAAATGACCGTGCCAGTGATATCATCACATGTTCAGATGATGTTATTTAAAACAAAAAAACAGATGAGGAAGGGGCAAGAGTAAAGATCTCAGTCTTTCAACAGCGTACTATAGCCAAAGCTATAAGTATTCCATAAACCGCAGACCTTGAAATGTTTTCACACGCAGTACTCTAACAGGTTCTGTGCTGTGGCAGACCACATCTCACACAGGTTATTCAGGGTAATAGACTCATCAGTCAGCTGAGAGTAGAAATAGACTGTATGGTTGTTGTCAGTTGTTCTGTAATACACACTGGGTTCAGTGGTATGTAATAATGCTTCAGATTCATCACCCTTGGCAGAACAGTGCTCCCTTGTACAATCCTATGATCTACCTGTGATGCCAAGGTCAACTAAATATACAATAGTGACCTCTACAGTCACTAGATCTTAATCCAGTTGTGTTATCGCTGCAGCGATATGGAACAAACTTTTTAGCAGAGATCAGGCAGCAGATAATATCTGAAAATTATGCAAAATTAGATTTGTATGAGCAGTGTAGCCAGAGCCAAAATCCCTGTGTCACACACCTAACCTCTTACTGTGTCAATGCTACAATGACTTCTGATAATTCCAGCAGTCACAAGGGACAAAGATCTGGTAGTAGGAAGATTAACTTACGGTTTTCACTCAATGCAAAGGCCATTAATGTCTCAAGAGTAACATCTCTGCTTTTCAGTGACATCGTGGTTTACAATTTTCACTAGTTTTTCAAGTTACCACTTGTGGATAGCACAAGGATTTTTTTCGTTTTTTAAATGCTTGTTATAAAATTTCTCTTTGTAGCTGTGCAAAGGCACCCTCTGTTTACCCACCTAGCTAACAAATGGCAGTGCACAGAAACCATGTGGGACAGCATTAATTTAGCTCCCTATAACAGTATTTACATCTTGTGTCTGGTGTTTGATCTTGTGTCTTGATGTTTGGTGATAATAACAAGATAATGACTTCTGCATATGGTCACTGGTTTAATCAATCAACAACTGGCATTGATTAGCAGTTTGTGGAGACAGTACATTTTAACAGAGTACTGTAATTTTAAATTATTTGTAATATAACATATAGTTAACATAAAAATAAAAAAGCATAGAGGAATGTTTTATTTATTGTGGCAATAGCTAAGGCTTTTACAAAACTTACCCGTAAATAAACTGAGGACCACGTGTGTTGTCAAGCTTTTATTGATTGTGACTTAGGGGTAAACGTGACTTTATCAACAGTACTAGTTATGGAGAGTCTTTCGATGCAAGTGTGTTCATGATTCAAGGCGTCAGTCTGTAGTCAAGTGACCTGCGGGCAGTATGAGCAATGAGTCGTTACTGAAATAGATATTCTTTTCTGTAAAGCAGATTCCATATCAGCATATGACGATACGGATAGGTTTTGACAGTGTTTTGCCTTCTGACGTATAACAGAACTGATTGGCTGTTGTTCCGTCACGTTGCCCTTTTTCTTTCCACTGATTCGCTGTTCCTAAGTAACGGAGCCCATTGTACTGGTGTGTGTGTGTGTGTGTGTGAGAGAGAGAATGAGTGAGTGAGTGAGTGAGTGTGAGGAAACAGGAAGTACGTACCGTTCGTGTTATGGTCTCGAAGCAGAAGCGAGGCAAGTATTTGACGAGCAATTCGACTGCGTATCTCTTGGTGTAATCGGTCAACGGTTAAAGTTCAGCGTGCAGAACAGTGGCGACGCTTAGTCACGATGGGTTGCTTTTTCTCGAAAAAGTCTAAGAGAAAAGGGGCAGAAAAGGAGGCGACGCCGACAGCAGGGGAAGGCACGAGCGTGGAGGAGGAATCTAAGCAATACAGCTGGGACAAACGGGAGAAGGTGTGTCTTACAGCCGTCAACCTGTCGACCAACACACGATTTATAACGATAACAAACAGAGCTCATTTTACACAGCGCACAGTTTACTGTGATGTACAGAACAGGTGGAGAGCCGGATCAGGGCACAGTGAGGGATCAGATGCAGGACTAGGGACGCGCTCATGGAACTAGAGGGGCTACCAAACTGCGCTTTGACAGGTTTCTAATCAGTAAAGTAAGGTAAATAAATACATTTAAAATAAATAAATGAAAGACATGACATGGTTTAGTGAGGAGCACAAAAAGAGGAAGGGTGTGTGATGCATCCCAGAGTTGAGACTGCCACTGCCGCCTACTGATGGGCCGAGTATGATAAATGTTAAATGAATATTGACGTTAAAACACCTCCAAACTGTAATAACGCGGCTCAAAACCCATATGTCACTTTCATTTTTGATTTTGCTTAGACCTTGGTGCTGATCTGTCTAAAAAATAACTGATCGACCGTTTTGTTAAGTCCTATTCCTAAGGAAAGGTCCTGTTAAATCTCATTATGGGATTAGAGTCAGTAAACATTATTAAATTTCTATATATAATATGCTCTATGGTGACAGATTATACAGCTGAACCTTGACATACTTGGTTACTGAAATTTCAGCATATTAATTTTGCTGAACTCAAAATAAACTAGGATAATATCTTTCAGACAGGTTTAAGGTAATGAGGAGGGGGCAGGAATTCTGTTTTAGGCTCAAATGAAGATTAATATTTAACATTTGAAATGTGAGTGCATACAAATAAATATGTGTTTAGGTGCATATACTGTAAAGACAGAAAGTGCCCAGCCTCTGTGTTCAAACCACAGGTTGTGTTGATGTGTTTTGTGTACAGTTTTTTTCTGTTTTAATTAATGCTGCTACAGTTTTCATGAGTAAACTCTTTAATCATTTGAAATGTACTACATGTTTCTGCACATGTAAAGTATTTTCTTATGCAAATTCCACTTTAATTCACTGTTTCCTCTGTTGCATCACATTCAGGCCCAGTTGTCAATAGTGCTCCCATTTCCCTGTAGATGTTATGAAAGATTTAGTGAGCAACCTCTAGAGAGCCCCGTTCAACCCCTTGTTTTGCTTAGATACATCTAGCACAGATTCCCCATCCTGCTGAGGGAGCAGGAAACCTCTTCCTCAGATAATCTGTAGAGAGATCACTGATCTTGGTTCACTTCTTCAGCAGCCAGCAAAACTGGCCTGACAGCATTAAAAGCATCTGAAGGATGAACTCAGTTTAGATTATCCAGATTTTGATCACAGTGGAGATTAAGTTCAGGTTTATGATCAAGAACACAATCACTTTATACACTGAGTATACACAATCACTTCACACACTTTATCCACATGATGATATAAATCTGAATTATTTCTTAATATTTGCGTTTAATGTAAGACATTTTAGAAGTCCACTAAAGCTAAAATATGGCATGTACAAGACATGCATCCTTTAAAATGTTACTTGCTAATGATCAGTTATGTGTCACATTTTATCTTAAGTCCTTGACTTTGGTTCTCAGGTCGATCCAAAGGACTACATGTTGACACGGGTGAAGGATGCCACTGTTGGCCGTTTACCTGGCAAACTCAATGGTCAACAGTTTGTCATCCAGGACTGCGAGAACTGCAACATTTACGTGTTTGACCATTCAGCAACCATCACCATTGATGATTGTGTAAACTGCCGTATTATGCTGGGCCCGGTAAAAGGCAGTGTCTTCTTCCGAAACTGCAAGGACATAAAGTGTATGGTGGCTTGTCAACAATTCCGTGCACGGGACTGCAACAAGATGGATGTCTTCCTGTGTTGTGCCACGCAGCCTATCATTGAGTCCTCCACAGGCATGAAGTTTGGATGCTACCAGTATTTTTACCCTGAGCTTGCCTACCATTTTAAAGATGCTGGGCTAAGCATCTTCAACAACAATTGGAGTAACATCCATGACTTCACTCCAGTTTCTGGTGAGACTAACTGGAGCCTGCTGCCAGAGGATGCTACAGTTCTTGACTGTGTGCCACTGCCAGACTCTGAGTCAGAGTTCAAATCTGTTCGGATCTCCACCGAGCCTGGGAGGAGCATTGTGCCACTGACGCACGCAGGAAGGCGGAAGTGCAGCGATGAGTCCTGCCTCTTCGTGTTCTTTGCAGGAGATTACACCACGGCCAATGCCCGCAAACTCATTGATGAGGTGAGAATAAGGAGGTCATCACAAGACAGGGCTTTCAATTGGCAGTACTCTGCTCCAGGAAAGAAATTACACCTTTAGACACTCCAGCAGATGTTGTTATAGAGACAACACCTTCTTTAGAAGGGCACTGGTTCAAATCCTACCTTCTACTGTAGTTCCCTTCAGGAATGTACTTCACCTGTAATTGATTCAGTAGAAACTTCCCAGCTGTATAAGTTGGAATTAAGTGGTAAGTGGTAAGTCATAAGGTTATCTGTAATATTTTGGTTGATATGATGTTTGCTGCACAACTCCATACTGAAGTTTGAACTACATGTCTGTGTGATGGGTTTTTGTGCTCTTTCTCTGGTGCTCTAGGGTTTTTTACTGCTATTTGCTGATACATTATAAAGGCATGCTGTGCATCCTTAAATCCAGGAAGTATACACTGTGTGTGATGCTAAAATACTGTGGAAACACAGTATCTTACAGTTGTATTACACTAAGCTAAAAGCAATGCTTGGTATATGCACTATAGGATTCAGTCTGATGTGTAAAGCTGGGAAGTGCTATCTTCAAATGAGAGATGTAATCAAAAGTTAGTTTATCTAAACAACCTTAGTTTCATTTGCTGCTTGTAACTGAAATGGTGGATATGTTCCTTGCTGACATTATTTTTGTAAATTGACTCACTTCCTGACGAAAGAAAGAAAGAGAACCAGAATGGGGAACTTTCAGTACTTCTGTTGTTTCTTCTTAGTGTGAGAGTGTGACTATTCCAGAATTGGTCACTAGCACTTGGCACACACACAAGTCTCCCAGTGTTAGATAACTTATTATGTGGTGTTTCATACTGTGGTGTGATGGCATTTCACCAGATATGACACTATTATTCCAAATGTAGTATTATTTGTTATTTGCTTGTGGTTGTTTCTTGGTTCCTAACTTAGTAAGAGTTTTCGGTTGTCTTCCCGCTAAATGGAGCCCCTCCCAGTGGTTGTGTGTGTGAGACCTTAAATCAACATTTAGGAGTTTTAGGCCTTTTTTTTTACACTTTCTCAGATGGAGAACTTGGACATCCACTTGTGAGCTCTGGAATGTATTCTTTGAGTGTGACATCTCAACCTGAGCTACTGCATAAGACACAAGTGGTGCATGCTACATAACGTGGCAGAGTAACAGAGGGCATCTCAGTGGAGTCACAGCAAAATCTGAAATGCATGTTTTCCTTAATATTATATTTCTTTCAACGCAGGCAACTGCAAAGGGTTTTGTTCTTATCCAAACCAAAGAGGTTTCAATGCGTCCTGAAGATATCAACAGAGTGTTTCAGAACAATGCAGATGACCTCACAGAATTAATAACCAAAGGTAACGTAAAAAAGAAAGGACAATGAAGCTATTATTGGAAGCAATATAAAAGCTATGCATTAACTCAATTAAACTGAAACTCAAGTAAACCTATTGATGTTCTTTCAAGATCAGTAAAAATTATGTTTGTTATTGTCACTAGCTGTCCTGTGGTACTTTCTGATTGGATGTGGCTGTTGAAACAAAGCCTTTTTTTTTGTTCTAGGCCCGGTTGTCGGTCTAGAATTAAATGGAGAAGGTGTTGTTGAAGCCTGCCACAGCATTACTGAGGACGTATTCAGTGGAACAAAGGTAAAAATGACCTATGTAAAGTTAGACACCTTATGGGTACCTGAATGCTAATAATTATGCCAGTTACACATTTTCCAGTTTTTCCTGGATTATTTTGATTTTGTGGTATGTACATTTTTTTCCTTTACCAGGTATTTGTTTCGGAAAACAAAAATTCATCCACAAAAGATGTGGACAACTTCTTTAACTTCGCTGACATGCAAATGGGACTGTGAAACTTAAGTGGAAAGAAGAAATTGCACCACAGATGAAAACGTTTTTCTATGTATGTAGTCTTGAAGTTATTAGTTTTTTGTATCTACAGTATGTATGTGAAACTGTTACAATCATTATGCAATTATAAGCCCCGCAAACATGATTGCAGTTATTTGAAAATTTGTACTATTGTAAATTGAATCACTAATTTTATATTGTCTTTTTGGAGCCACATTAAAGCCAATCGTGGATTTCTTAAACATTCATTTTTATTTATATGTCACTATGGCTTCAGATCTGTGAGTGGATCTGGATTTTAATGCTTACACAGATGAATGTAGGGAGATTTATACCTGTAACAGGTCATTCTCTCTCCTGTTTTAGTTTGAAATTGATACCTTACAATCTATTAGCTGTTTATTTTTTATGTTTAATAAGTAGAATGGTTTAATGCAGTATTACAGTGTTATATCAATGTTTTATTTAAATTGAAAAGATTTTAAAGATTTACTTTAAAATAAGATCTTGTTTTTTTTTTCCCCTAAATCAGCATTGTTGTGACTGTATTGTAGAGAAATTGTTAATTGTGTCTTAATTCAGTTTTGGCAGCCAGAAGATAAAGTGTCCATAGTATTTTTTTTTTCTTGTATGCCTGTTTATGGGGAAAACAATCACTATATGTTCTAAATATTTCATATGTGTATAAATATTTTAGAGCAGAAAGTTTTGGAAGACTAAGGCAGTGGAAGGTGGGTATTTTGTGAAGTCACAACATGATCAGCAAAAGAAGTTGTATGCTGGTGTATTTGTAAAACAGGTGTCTACTTTGATAAAAGCAGTTTTACCTACCTTAATGTTAACTTCTTTTTAACTGTTTTTAGCAGAAGTGAATGTAGATGTTATTTCAGAATAGACCATTTTGTTAAATATTTGTCTTCAGGTATTTGAACAATTAAATTTGCAAAAACAGCATAACTTTAAAATGCATTTTTGTGAAACCTTACCTATTTCAATGTATTTTATTACATTCCATTTAACTTGGAGATTAAATGCATAATTGACACAATTGACATTTTATTATTTCATTTGATTTTTACAGGGGTAGTGAAGCAGGTAGCTGTGGTCCTTTAGAACTACCTCACTTCCAGGATTTTGGTTTGACTCCAGCTCAGTCTGTGTGGAGTATGTATTTTCTACCTGTGTTTATGTAGATTTCCTCCGGCTGCTCTGATTTCCTCCCATAATCCAAAGACATGTTTCAGTTCAAGTACATTAGTGAGTCTAAATATCTGGTAGTGTCTGTCTGTCTGTCTCTGTCAGGCAGGCAGGCAGACAGACATACAGACATCTCATCCAGGGAAAACTCCATCTTGCGCAGTATGTCATGAACAGGTTCCGGACCACCGCGATAAACGGTGAATTAAGTTTTATCAATTTGTTTAGCAACAAACTTCATGTAATTAGTATTATTGTTATTTAATATTCGAGTAATGAATGAAAACGAAAATCACACTAAGTGAAATTGTTTAAAATTGAAAGAAAATACACTGAGCAGCTAATCGAAGAAAAAAAGAACACGCAACATTTGTGCGAATGTAAACCTTTAGGGAGACATGGCGGTGTAAATGATTGGTGGTACAGGACGAATAGCGAAATGCGGGTGGAAACGGGCGGGCGCTAGGACCCAGGAACTATGTCAGTACAATAGGGCCGTTGTGCTATGGCGGAGCAGACACTGCAGCGCTAGGAAACAGCAACGTAAAACGCGAAATAAAATGCAGATATACATATTCAGGCTCACGATCTGATCGATGTATAGGTGAAACTTTGTGTAAAGGTCAGCAAGGGTGTTGAACGGCAGCCATCTTTCGTTTAAGGTCCGAGGTAAGCCGACGGAGGAACAATACTGTTTGTGTTCGGATGGATCGCCCAGGGAAGAGCGGGCCGGGATTCACCCGGACGGTTCGACCTCCTGCTCTTCATTGGCCTTTGCCTCACTTTGCTGTAGTATAGCGGAAAAAGAACACTGTTAGAGAGGTGGTGTTCTGTGTGTCGTGTCCGAGCGGGGTAGACATTAGCTTTGAGCTCTGTGCAACCCTGAGCGGGGTCTTTGTACCGCTACTCCCACTGTGCTCAGCGGCAATGTTACTGTCACAGTTCCGCTCCCGTTTGGCGCCAAGTGCCCGGGAAACAAAGTGAAGGCGCGAGAAGAAGAGCGGCTCGCGGCTGCGATTCTGTTTGTTTCATAGCAGGTTTCCGGTACCGATAGCCGCTCGTTATCTTGTGCCTGTTAATTTCCTCCCTTCGAAGAGCGGGCCGCTCTCGGCGGAGACTCGTCCTCGTCCACCTCCGCAGGCCACAGACCTCCCCTCATTTGGGCTATATGGCTGCTATTTTTAAACCACCTACAAGCGCTTCGCTCCACATTTACGCGGGACTTTTTGAATTTTCCCCGGTACCTTTTATTTCGAAACTGAGGCTTGGGTGTGTAGCTTGCAGTTTATTGTGGTCCCGGCTCATTTGTTTCCGTGTTCCCCAGCATCTTCGAAGAACTTTAAAAAGTTGATATAGTGTAACAATACGTGATAATATTTTGTATGTACGTGAAAGCAGGTAGAAAGAGGTCTGTGGTCCTGAAGTATGGAGCGTCTTGACCAGCGGTGCTCTGGTCACTCCAGGGTCAAGAGGCTACTCCATCCATTGTTATTGTGGTACAGCCCCTTACCCAGGTCATTGAACACTGCATAGTTTATACAAAGATGCACTGCCCGTCAGCACAAGGTGAGGAACAACACGGACGTGCTAGTGTGACTGAGTCCCTTGCAGTTGAACAGGTTGGATATCTGCTGAGGGCATCCTTCTTCCATGCTCCCTGCACCACTGGTTCATTGGCATGACATAAGCACTGAATCTACAGTACATAGCAGTAACAGCAACACCATGGAGAGCACTTTGGGGCAGGGGTCCTTCTCTCTGTCTTCACATATTGACAGAATTTATGCACAATCTCAAGGCTAGTTTTGTGGTTATGGTTGTGGCCTGGGTTTGAATACTGCCTTCTGCAGTGGTCACCTTGAGCAAGGTAGTTACAGACTGCTCCAGTGAAAATTATCCAATATATACATGGGTAAATAATGGTGAGTAGCTTAGTGTACAAAGCAAGGAGTGTAATTCAATAGCTGAAAATACAAAAAATATATATATTGCCAACATTCCACAACAGGTCACTAAAGGCTCCTTCCAGGTGGAAGAGGAATGTCCCTCAGATGATGGCCTGGTAGCAATAGTGTTACTGAAGGACACTGGCTAAGAATCTGTACTGTCTCTTTTTGCTATTTTTGACACTGTAGTGCTCTGACAGTGTCACACCTGAAGGTTTTGTGTCTTTCACAATCTCCCTAGCTCATTGCAGGGGCTTATAGATCAGGCCTAAGACTGAGAGCATTTATTAATATTTTTTTCTTTTTTTTTCCATCATGAGCACTGAGTAGACCGTTTAGCCCAGCTGAGTCTTCCATTGCTTAGTTTCTGAAGACCAAATGCCCATACTGTAAGTAGTAATATAATGTTTTTTCTACCAATACAGTTAAATTTATATAGTTGCATCTAATAATTAAATTCTTTAGGCCATGGAAGTAATACAGGAAGACGGGGACACATTTTCAGATTTTGGATACAGCTTTTGTGCTTCAGTGGCATGTCAAAAGTGTGCTTTTAAGGTTGTGCCTGTCTGTTTTGCTTTGCATAATTTATTTATTCTTAAGTTTGTTTTTTAGTGGAAAGGTCTCTTTCTTACATGATGAATATCACCTTTGAAGACTTGATGATGAGTAATCAGGGTGAAACTCTCGTCATGGAATTCTTTTTTAATGTGATTTAGATAATGTGTGATGACCTGTTTAGTTCACATTTGATCATTCTGCTTCTGGTTTTTATGTAACATACAGTTTGCAAAACAGTACAGTCTCTGTGTCTTTCCACAGTAAAACTGTAAGACCCTTTTAGGGGTTTTGGTAGTAGATTGTGGTCACCTGCGTTGTCAGGTAAATAGCTGCATTTCCGACAGAAGTAGCTGTGTTCGTTGTTTTGTGTTATCCTGAAAGCATGAAAATGAAAGATGGTGAATACATTTAGTTTTATCAGATGTTTGTTTCTTGTTCTTCTCAGGGATTACTGCTACTTATACTAGAGAATTCCAGTAAAACTTCTACTTTGTTTTAATTCGTTTGAAATGTTCATATCTAAACCAAAACAAAGTTTGAACATGATACTTAAGATGTTACTCTTTATTTTCACACAGAGATTAATTTACATTCTCTAATTGACAGCATAGCCATTTGTAACTTGCTCATATTATTTTAGTTGCTTTATTAATGTGTTTTTATACCAATTTTTACAGTAATAATTGGCGAAAATAACCAGAAAAGTAGAAGAACACTCTAGCATGTGCTGCAACTGGGGATTTATGGTAAGTAGTAAAGAGTGGAACTAGCTTTCTCCACATTCATCATATATACAACCTGATGTTGTTTTAATGCATCTCTTCAAGGTACAGGTGTCTGGTAGCCGCTGTGTATGTCTCAGGTCCACTTTTGGATTTGTATTCTCGCCTAATGTGCCGTGCCTGCAGCCTACCTTGCCTTGCTCCTCTGTACCTGACCTGACCTGGATCTCTTTCCACAGGAACTGCAGGATGAAACGTCACAGATCTTCGAGCAGCAGTGACAGTTCTGACACTGAGAGTAAGTCTACTGTCTTTTGTTGAATCCCTTATTTCTTATAGTTGTTTCAGGGAACCTCAGTCACATCTGTGTTTCAGGCTGTATGAACCAATGTACTACTTACAGGGTATATCTAGATGCAATTGCTAAAATTGCTGTTGCAGGAACTGACCTCACTTTGTTTCTCAAACATAAACACCCACAGGTCCCTCGACCTCGTTCTACTCTTCCAGCCAGTATGGAGGGAAAAGTGGAACCCCCACCTCTGTACCAAAGAAACCAGCAGAGGTAGGAAACCATTTTCTGCTTATGCTTAAGGTCCATTGTCTTTTTTGAGATTTAAAATGTGATGCTTTCAGAGTAGAAAAAAGGGTACCTTGTCTATGCCTGTATTATGATCCAACCCTGTTTGTGTCGATACAGGTGTTCCGAAAAGACTTGATCAGTGCTATGAAACTCCCAGACTCCCACCACATTCCCCCAGAAGATTACTACTTGTTGTCAGACACCTGGAAACAGGAGTGGGAGAAGGGGGTCCAGGTGCCCGCCTATCCTGATGCAATCCCCAAGGCCTCTGTCAGGTAAGTGCCCCTATCCTGAGCACTTCCACTCTTCATGTGTGAATAGTTTTTTCCACTTTTCTGTTAGTCTTGTTTATTTTACCAGTTTTAGGGTAGTAGATAGAATATTAAGCGCACTGATTCCTGCTGAAAATGGAACTTCACTTGCCTTTGTGAAAAACATGTACTTATTATTTTTGTATAGCTCCGTGGTGCAATGCACGACAACATAACACCTCATTTGAATGGACATACAGTTGTCTCTGAGATACACCCATTCAATTTACAAGAAGTTGAATTTGAGTTTCATTCAATACCTGTTTCAAGTTGCACAGCATTTCTTTGCATTTGTGAAAGCTGAATTTGAATTTTGCATACCTCCTGGCAGCACAACATATCACATTAATTTGTTTAACAGACACTTCTTCAAAGCGGCATACAGTATATACTATTGAAGGAAGACTATACTGGGTAGCATGATGTTGATGATTCAATATCCAAATGCTGAGCATAGGAAATGTGGACACTTTTTCTTATCAGAGGTTGTAGTTGTCCTTTTTTTTTTTTTTGGAGAGGGATTTTTAAAAAATATTTAATGTTTATGCAGGACCAATGTTTACTCATTGATAGATTTAAGCAAAGTGAAGCTGTTTGTGTCAGTGAAGATATCTTGGCACAGCCCTCGTGTTGTGATGGTGATGCCTATCGGTGCCATGTGCTCAGAATTATTGCAGAGAAACCCAAGGAGATCCTCTTCTCCCGGCCAAGGAAGTACATCCAGGTCAGCAGCCAGGAGCCTCAAGAGCCTGGGTACGTCAACATCCTAGAGCTGGCTGAGGCCATGTGCCGCTATGACCTGGATGACATGGATCTTTACTGGTTGGAGGAGCTCAATGCAGAGCTTAGGGATATGGGTAAGTTATTGCCTGGAGCACATGTTTCTCTTTGTTTAGTTCTGGCACTTAAAAACCTTCCACAAGGAGCATCAGATTAAAAAAAATTCAAAGCTAATGTTTGACATTGCTGTAGTTTGTTTACACTGTCTGTTCCTAAATGTAAAATCAGTTTCACTACTAAGGCACAAATTTAAAAAACGTTAATACAAACTTCCCTTAATTTATTTTCATTAGATTCTCTGAAGAATTTAGATATTATGATAATTTAAGAACTTGTGCAACTTATTTTAATACAGTTTAATTTTGAGGTACATTAAAATTAAAACCAATTTAAAATAAGATAATGAAAATGATGCTGCTTGTGTTTTTTATAAAACTGCTTTGTTTTTTTCATTTTGATACTGCTGTTTTCCTTCATTTTCAACTAGTGCACACAGAAACTCATCATCTCACTTGTTTCCTCTTATTGACCTCCCTCTGTGTTTTTACACTGGGCTTTAACACAGATGGCAGTTTGTGTGTGCAATATATGGGTTTGGCAAATAAGTGCAAGTGCTTACCATTCTGTGCTGAGTGTCACAGAAAGACCATCTGCCATATGAACTCTCTGTGAATGTGTGGTTTTGCTGCTACAGGTGAGGCCATGTTGGACGAGCTAACCTTGGAGCGCACTATGGAGGCCCTTGAGCGCCAGTGTCATGACAGCATGAACCATGCCATTGAGACGGAGGAGGGGCTGGGCATCGAGTACGATGAGGATGTCGTCTGTGATGTTTGCCGGTCACCAGACAGTGAGGAAGGCAATGACATGGTCTTCTGTGACAAGTGCAACATCTGTGTCCATCAGGTAAATGGCCCCAAGCTTGCAAAATGCACTAGAGATGTGACATTGTGGCTATTCATTAAAGGATTTGGCAGCTTTGTCTACGAGGGATATTACTGCACTGTGGGGTATTACTTTGAAAGTTCTTAAGAGATTTTTTTACCCAGAAATCTTTTAGAGAATCATTTTAAACTTGGTAGTATATCTGTCTTCTTCAGCTTCACCTCAGTCATTTTATGGGTAAGTGCTACAGTAATGTAAAAAAAAATGTTGGGGTAAATATGAGAAGAATAACACACTGAAGTTCTTCAGTGACGCCTAGTAATGTAACACATTATCCTGCAGGCATGTTATGGTATCGTGAAAGTGCCAGAAGGCTGCTGGTTGTGCAGGACATGTGTCCTAGGCATCAACCCACAGTGTATCCTGTGCCCCAAAAAGGGAGGTGCCATGAAGGCCACGCGAGCCGGCACCAAGTGGGCCCATGTCAGTTGTGCTCTGTGGATACCTGAGGTAATGGGATATCCCGCCGTGCTCATTGAAAGAATGTGCTTGGTTGCAGTTCCTTATAACACTTTCCTGTACTCATCCACCTGTAGGTGAGCATTGCCTGTCCAGAGAGAATGGAGCCCATCACCAAAGTATCTCACATCCCCCCCAGCCGCTGGTCACTGATCTGTAGTCTTTGCAAGCTGAAAACAGGAGCATGCATCCAGGTGGGTAAGAATTTGCATGGGTGTCAAATGACTTGTGAGAGCTGCTGCAAAATATGGCTTGTGATATGGAGAAATTTATGGTAAGAAGTAGCTCTCAAATGTGTATTACTGTTTACTGTGCATTTGTGTGTGAGATGACCTTTGAAAAGTGCTTTGTGTCAATCTTCCTTCCCCATCTCCACACAGTGCTCTGTGAAGAGCTGTACCATCCCTTTTCATGTGACATGCGCCTTTGAGCACAACCTGGAGATGAAGACCATTCTGGATGAGGGTGACGAGGTGAAGTTCAAATCCTACTGCCTGAAGCACAGCAAGCCCAAAGTGGGTGAGGCAGGCCACAGTCCTGCGCGGCACAAGCCCCCGACAGAGACAGAAAAGCTTGGACTTCGTGCCCAGAAGCTGCAAGAGCTAGAAGAGGAGTTCTATATGCTGGTACGCCCTGAGGAGCTGGCACTGGATGTAGGCATTCCCCAATACCTCCTGGACTTTATCTTCCAGTACTGGAAGCTCAAGCGCAAGACCAACTTCAACAAGGTCTTACTGCCACCTAAGGAGGAGGAGGAGAACCTACTGGTGCAACCCAAGGAGGATAGTGTCCGCACACGCATGCGCATGTTCATGTACCTGCGGCAGGACCTGGAGAGGGTGGGTAATGTGCAAAAGTGGTACTTAGCTCAGGAAAGATTAGATAGTTGTTGAATACAGTAAAGTAAATTACTTTTCTTTTAACCTAGAAAGTATAATCTCAGATATTATAGCTGGGATATCAGCTGGGATATCTTGGATAGCTGCTACACATTATGTTCTGTCCTGATGCCTGTTCCAGGTGAGGAACTTATGCTACATGGTAACCAGACGGGAGAAACTGAAACTGTCCCACAGCAAAGCTCAGGAGCAGGTTTTCAATCTGCAGGTGCAGCTCGTTGACCAAGAGTTGTCTGCAGGTGAGCAGCCATATGATCCACAACTGGGAAAGTTGTTTTATCCTTCAAGGTTCTCACAGTGCGATGAAGTTGTAATTCATATGCTGCAGTTGGAGTTTTTGAAATACTCACTCCTGTAGCTTTCACAGAGACTGTTGTTTACTAGTTGTTTAAAGTTGAAGTAATGTTTTTTCACTGGTTTTCATTTTTGGTGGTTTAGTCTTACCAAAAAGTTCTAGTAATGTAAAGCAAACAATCTGAAGTGCCCCCCCCCCCCTTTCTGTTGCTGTAGGTAAACCTCTGTCTTATCCTATGGGTAAGATGATCAGTCCACCTCCAAGGATAACGCTAAAACTGAAGATGCCCAAAGGGGCACTTGGAAATGGAAAATCCAGCTTTAAATCAGGTAACAAACCCCTTTGCCCAGACAATAGTGAAAATGTTTTTGACAAATGCAGTGGCAGGATAGGGCGGAGTGAGAGGGCATATCACAGCAATGGCCTTCCACCTGTCCGGGAAGGTGGGCCCAGCCCAGTGTCACTCACTAAGCCATCAGGCAAACCCCTGGCTCTTCAGGCTGCCCTTCATGGCCGCTCACCCAATGGGAGCAGTAGGCTGGGGCAGGAGCAAGGCCGACCCCCTAAATCCAATGGGGTTATGAAGAAGTCTGCTGTTAAAGACTCTTGTCAGGCTGTTGGTGAGCAGGACACCTCAAACTATGTCAGTGGTGAAGGTGGCTCTCCTAAGAGTCTGGGCAGGAAGAGAGAAATGATGGAGGGCTCCTCGCGGCTGTCGATGAGTCGACAGGGACAGGCAGCTTTGACCGACGGGTATTGTCCTGACTTGGAGCAAAGTGACTCAGAGCCTGAAGCCAAGGGGCGGAGGCGGAGGGCCAGAGTCCTGGAGGGGAGCCCAGTGGAGTATCAAGGAGAGGATTATGGTGGGAAAGGGGGCAACAGGAGCAAACTGATACTGGGGTCCAGAACCTCTGTGCAAAGGTCTTGACCTCCAGCTCCCATGCTTCCCTGCATGTTGCCTTGATTGTGGCATTTCCTCCCCTGGACTCTGGAGGGTTTCCAGGTTGTCCTGTGCCTTCGTGCGCCATGCCGGAAACGCTTGGGGTGTGGGGTTTCCCAGGAGCCGTGACCTAACCACAGTGCCATGTAAAGGAGCTGCTGGAACAGAAGTTTTGTGGATTTTTCCCCTCACTGTTTCAGCAAGACCGAAGGACACTGTGGTCTTCAGCACTGGGAACCGTGCTGTTTTCTATCCAAGATGAGATCGAGATATTTATGTTTGATGGGTCCTGTCTGTCTCACCCTAACTACACAATTGGGTTTTAGCAATTAGAAATGAATTAATTTAACACCTTCTTCTAGTGATGCTTATCTGGCGCTAATCTAAAGCTGCCATTTACCACTTGTGAATATTTAAATAAAACCTACATTTTTATAGATTGTAAATAGTATCCTGGCAGCTGTGGAGGAGGGTCTGAACAGAAACACTTCTCGTTTAAACCCATTTGCTTATGATTTTTTTCCACTGCAAAATAAAGACAATATTTTGCTGACATATAGCAGGTACCTGTTTGGTCTGGAAGCATTAAGCAGAACACAGAAGCCATTTTGTGCCACATGCCATCGCTCTCCTGCCTTGGGTTTCCTTCTTGGTGCTTCTTTTTTCCTGATAAAGGAAGATGTAAATGTTTCAACTAGTACTTCCACCCAAGTGTTAGGAAAGCAGGCAAATCTGTGTTAAGTAACTCCTTGTAAGAGTTGTCTGTATATTGAGTGCAGAAAGTTGTCTTGGAGGACCTCATATGAAATGTGGAGATGACAGATTCCATGTCAGGGTTTCTTTTTCCCTTATTCGCCGAAATTTAGAAACTACTACATATTGAAAAATGTGTACATGTCTGACAATGTAATAAACTCTAGGTCAGTGCCAAGTACGAGTAAAAGTATTTTACATCTGTTGTGAAAAGTGCTTTGGTCTTGTAAAACAAGCCTGGGGAGCAGCAGCACAGAGAAGACAGTGAATCACTTAAGGTCTTCGTATTAAAAAGTAAAGTCATTGTGCTTCAGGTACCTTTTAAATAATGAGATTAGCATTATGGTGGGGAGAACCCTGGATTAATAGCTGCTTAAGTGGTGGCCATTGCAGCTATACAAAGTAAGCATACCTGACAGTTCACATGTACAGCTTTAGTACTTTCTGCTGTGTGGGTGACATGTTCACTGTTGGAAGTTCCACAGCAGGCAAATGTAACAGTAGCCCCATAAAGCCACGTGTTGCTGTTCACTGCCCTGTTAGCAGAGGTGTATGTTTCACCTGGATGCAGTCATCTGCAACATGGCTTCTAGAATGTTCTCAGGCAACTTGCTTATGAAGGAGTACTCACAGCTATGTTGTTGCTGTGTTGTTTTTCAAACGCTCCCCTTTTAAAATGCTTGTGTCCTCAATAGCTAAGTACCACTGTATCACTTAAAGAGCAGCGCTGAATACTGCTTTAGATGCCGCGTAACAGATTGGGAACTGGCAATTCTCCAAAAATCAGTGATTTTAATATTTCTTGCAAGCTATTATGCTGTTCAAAATGCCAAATCGAGTACAATCAAGATTTTATAATAAACATTTTCTAGAACTACTGAATTTTGTAACAACTTGATAAACACAAAAAAGGCGGCCTAAGAAATGTATTTATATATCATTTCAGTTTGCAGCCATAAATGATGCTTTAAAAATTGCTGCAGATATTTTTGCTCTGAATATGCTGCCAAAAGCCTGGCACTCTTATAGCTTGTAGGTTGAGTACTTGCCCCTGCTCTGTAGTATACGTAGAGCTGCTGTCACCTCAGCCGAAGTGAAGGGAAAACTGGAAGGTGGTCTGGTGCAGTTCATCGCTGCTCACACTGACAGTGAAGAGCTTCAGAAATCACTGGATTTAACTAAATCAGGTTCAGCTTTCAAGAATGAATCTTGCAATCCAGCGCAACTTCTACATGATATACAACACTTTTTCTTTTGAAGGTTTATAAGTGAAAATTGCTTCATGTGTTGAGTGAAAATGGTAAATTATGAAAATTACCTGTATCTTCCTGCAACCAATGGAAAACACTGTAATGAATGCTCTGCTGTCAAGGAAAGTGTTTGCTTTGTTTCAGAGCAAAGCCAAAGGAATCTTGATTTTATACTATTTCCTACATTAAATAACATGGTGGTACTGAATTTGAATATTCAGGTATGTGTTTGTTTATAGCAAACATTTTTCATTAAAGGTTGAAAATCCAGGTTACTTTGTGTGACTTCATTTCACTGTGCCATAAAAATAATAACATTCTGGAAACAGAGAAGATAGTGTAGGCCAAAAGCTGAATTTATTGCTGGTAAATAGGCTTAGATCCATAAAACTGCTCTTGTTCTTTCTAGAACAGTACCTAATCCGAGTTGCTTAATTATCATAAATAAAATGATTGAATTTTTTTGTTCCCTTTGTACATACATATGTTAGGAGTGCAAATCACTGCACACAAAGATTTGAATCATAAAAGATAGTGACAGAGTGAGTAAGAGACAGACGTGCACAAAATACCATTGAAATTCTGTTTTGATAACGTGTTGTTTTCTGGGCCCTTGTTATGAGGTGAAAACTTATTTGGTATATTTGCCCTTCAGCGAGGAACATTCTCATATTACTTTCTTGTCTGACACGCTCACAGTCTTATTACCAATGTACTCTCTGTGGTTCACATTTTCTACACTAATGAGTTCATTAATTATCTAATTTAAATTTTAAAAAAGTCACAAAAATTGTCCAGTTAAAAATTTTAAATTAAATTACCCTTTAAGGCAGTAGTTGATATTTTTCATTCTCAGCTGTAGGGTTAGTTCTTGATGCTGCAGCTACACATGTAAAGAAGTGTATTTAGAAAGTGTATGTATGCAAACATAGTGACAATTAATAAAAAGTGCCTCTACAGGACCCTGGAATCTACACTCTGAATTTTGACAGTATTCTCTTAGTGGATGCTTTTCTCTAAAGCAATTTAGGATTGTTAAGCTTCTTACAGTCACTTGTCCATAAACAAAACTGACAGAATACTCGTAATAATCACTTCTAATAAAGAAAAAAAAACCAAACACACAACCCTCTTTAAAAAACTGAATTTTTGCTACTTGTTACTGGTGCATAACTTTTACATTAGAGCATTAATGTTTTTTTAACAGCAAGTGTTCGCTTGTTGCTTCCCGTAATCCTTCCTTTCAGTCCCCTTACGTCCATAGCGCACCTATAGCGCCCGAGAAGCAATAACTCAACTTATTTTAATTATTCATCAGTATTATAACTAAGAATAAGGATTCTTAGAGGGAAAGTTTTCACATACAATCTCTATTAGATAAGAAAGTAAGATAAATACAAACTATGGCTGACGTGTTTCACCCATCTGTTGACCTCTTTACACGTTTGCTTGCGTATTACATAACTAGTGAATGTGTGTAATGTGAATTCCAGCATGGGCGCCTCCCAGAACTGAGTCCAGTAAAACCGGCTTTGTTACAATGAAACTATTTCATTGCAGCACTTTAGTAGGTTTATTTTACCATCCAACCGGTCCGAGACAGGTGGTTCTGCTTGTTACAGGAGAACGTGGGAAAAGGTAAGTGATATATGCAGTATGTGTGTGTCCGTCCGTCTCCTGTCACTTCGCTACAGGTGTCTGTGCGCTCACCTGTCTGCTCCTGCCACCCTGAAACGGGCTTCCGTCAGTTTTTTTTCTCGTTTCAGTTACAGAAACGTTTTTCCGGCGTTGCCGTTTCATAGCAACTGTGAAGGTAACTGCTTTTAGCTTCTCGAACAATAGAAGGAGGTCCGTCATAAAACCAATTTATTTATAGACTACTGTATGAAAATGTGTGTAACTGTTTTCAAGCTGTAACCTTTTTTCGATAGCTATGTTTGATTTGTAGTATAAATATTGTGACAATTTCCCTAGAAATTAAGATTGTTTAATATATTTTCTGCACTTTCTCAGTAAGATTAAAAGCTGCTAGGCTGTATGCCCTTTCTGTATGTTCAAGTTTAATCTGTTTTGGTTAGTGAAAGATGGTAAGAGTGACCCTCCCTTATTTTTATTGTCTTCATGTCTTGTGACTATCTTGGTAATGGTCTTTGAAGGTCTGAAAGAAGCACTGAGCTCACAAGGATGTCAGATATGAATAGGGCCCTGGGAGAACTGCCCACAGACAGCTGGATGTCACTCCTACCAGATGCTCTGCAAGAGGT
Source organism: Arapaima gigas (assembly GCA_900497675.1). NCBI lineage: Eukaryota > Metazoa > Chordata > Actinopteri > Osteoglossiformes > Osteoglossidae > Arapaima > Arapaima gigas. The sequence continues at coordinate 284,197 of UFQX01000561.1, read as the reverse complement.
CCCTCTGTTCCATTTGGCCATCCCAGGTAAGCAATCAAACTACCTGGGATCTGTTCCCCAGTGTCTCAGAGAATATAAATTTGAACCATGTACAGAATGTCAAGAGTGTACCATTATTTTTTCTTTAACTTTAGTCTGCATTTGCACAAGGCAACTTACAATGTTAGGAAACCAGTTTTACAATGACTGACCTATATATACAGCAGTCTATTCTTACTGGAAAAAATCAAAAGACCATACCTTGATCAAGGGTACTACAGCAGGAGTGGAATTTGAAGTGGGAACTTTCCAGATCACAAGATAACAGTACACTGCCTGCTGCTGTCAGTTCCGTGACATTAGCATCACACCACCAAATACATGCTGTTTTTTTATTGCAAAACTGGTGTTGACATATGATGGACTAAGAGATTATGCCCAAGCTTTTTCTTTTTTTAGTTTTTTTTTTTTGCAGTTGGAGCTATGTTTCATTAATGGGACATTTAGTTTGGATCTGATTCATGTCATGATCACATCTTACAGGTAGCCACAACACTGTCACCTACTGTCTGGATAAGAACATCAGATCCCCAGTTGATCTGACTCAGCCAGATATGCTACAAAAGCTGGACAAGTTCATGAAACCAGTGATTCGCCCATTTCTGTACAAGTGGGCCGTAACACAGGTGGGCAGTTAGCATATTCAAACCCAAGACCTTCAAGGCAAATAACTCTGCTATACCTGATCATTTTTCATACAATATCAGAAGACAACCTATTCATGTGTTTAGCTGACACTGTTGGAAACCTCCTGTGGCTTTTGCCTCCAGGAGTCAAGTATAAAGCAGCAGCTGAACAGTGGTGTGAGGTACTGTGACCTGAGGATTGCACGCCGGCCCAAAACCCACTCCAGAGACCTGTACTTTTACCATGGAGTCTACACCACTGTTACTGTGGAGGTACAATATTGAACCAAAACATGGCCTATATGCCATATGATTTAACACAGTGCATGAGATATTACACTACAAGTTATGTAAACACATATATTAGAATTTTATCAGTGCTGAAATAAAATGTCATTCTGTTATTTGGAATATGTCACATTTCTGAAATTTTACAGAACTTGCAATTATTGCTGATATTTATGTTAAATTGAAGACAACAAATACTGTATAGTGACCATACCTTTTCAGCTGCTTTGTTCCACTTTGTTTTGAACAGGCTGTTCTCAGGGAGATCAAAGAGTGGTTGGACATTCATCTCAGAGAGGTTGTCATCTTGTCTTTTAGCCACTTCCAGGATTTAGATGACGAGCTTCACAACCACCTCACTGAGACCATAAAGAATATTTTCACCTCCAAGTTGTGTCCCAGAACGGTACAGCCTGCTTGTCTCCTTAGAAGGTTACATTCTCATATAATTTGCTGAACAGTATGTTTTTATTTACAGATAAACATGTTTAATACACTTGTAGAATTAGGGGAATGCTCTGCTTTGCCATGACTTCCTGTGGATCTCCTGCCATCCTTAGGAAGCAGTTACACTGAAGAACCTGTGGCAGAAATGCTACCAGGTTATCATCTCATATGACCACAGCATCATAAGTTTCCATGACCAGCTGTGGGCACACATCCCATATTGGTGGGCAAACAAGTGCAAGGCGGAAGCGCTGGTTCAGGAGTTTGAGTGCCGAAAGGAGCGCGGTCGGCCAGGTATGGAGCAAATAAACACTAAACCACTGACATGTTGAACACATAGTAGGATGTACTTCTATGAGTTGTCGAATTAGTCAGGTTTGCAGAGTGGAAGTCATCTGTCAAGAAAGTGAATGAGACTTATCATTAACCAGTAGTGGTTTATGTATAAACAGTTAAACTCTAATAATAGGATGACACAGTGGCACAGCGGGTACTGTTGGTGCCTCAGTGCTTCTGGACTGTGACTTTAGACCTGTTTGAATTTGGCCTAGTGTGTTTGCAGTTTGCGCGTTCTCCTTATGCATGTCTGCTTTTCCTCCTGATTTGGTGCCTCTAAATCAACCTTCTGATGTGTGTCTGTGTGACTGCCTTTGTGGTGGACTGGTGTTCTGTGATTCTAATGGATTGAATATTTAGTAATATGACATGGGTATGTTTGTGTCTTTTGACAGCTGGCTTTTTTGTTGTTGGGATTAACTTGACAGAAGATCTGAAGTATATATGCTCCCACCCTGCTGAGTCTTTGAAAGACCTGGTGATGTCCACGTACCCAGTGTTGCTGAAATGGGTGGGCACCCAGCGACCAGGGCCCAGCAGCAGCTCCATCAATATCATTGCTGGGGACTTTGTGGCAGAAAGTGCACTGGTGCACACAGTCATCTCACTCAATGAGCACTTACTGAACAAGTAATGCTGAAAATTCCAAGAACATAGTGTAAACATTTTACTTAAAATGTACAAAAGCTGTTATGTTCAGACTTTATATAAAAGTTTATTGAATTTTGAGTTTTAAGTTGTATGCATGGCAATGAAGTGAAAAACATGGCATTGAACTGCTTAAAGCATGTTCAGGGTGAAATGAAGTTCTACAAAGATGAAAAATCCTTTAGTGATTATTTTACAGAAAACTTGTCATATGTAAAAGCTGGGAAAAACAATCATTCACTGTATTGTGTATATCTACAGCATTCTGTCTAATTTTGTGGTGTATTGTGTCTTTAGTTGCAGTTACTTAAATTGTGTCGTATAAAAACTACTCTATAGGACCAAGAGAAAAATCATTGTAAGAAATGGCCCAAACACTCAAACTGCTTAACATCTGCTAAATTAAATTAATAAATATTTATGTACACTGACTGCTCAAGTTAAACATTTTCAAAGATATGAAATTCCAGTTTAATTTCAGTTTCACTAGTAAAATTTCTGCACTTTATAGCAGGAAAATAACCTGTATTGCACCCAGTCATTAGTTGGCAGCAAAATGTAGACAGTTGTGCAACAGAAGTTTGACTGACAGGTACTCAGGCATGAGTGAACACAAACCTTAATGCAATGTTGTATCTTTTTACCAAAAAAGTTTAATTGAATTGCATCCCAAATCTTTCCATTTGTTAACAGTATTCTCCATTGCTTAACTAAAGATGTAATTTATAGTTTCCAATACATGTTTCAGTCAAATTTTTAATCTTTATAAAACAGGTTAAAATTCAACCTGCCTTGTGACATTTTTCCTGGTAAGTACTTTTTATTATTTTAAACTGCATTATACAACACTTTTCTTTAAAGTCCACATGTAAGATTAGTTCATGTTTCAAAACCAAAAAGAGACTGTTGTGTCTAACAAGGCTTTACAAGAATACGGGTTCTTTAACCAAACTGATGCTAACCACTCTGGTCCAAATGGTCTAAATTCAGTGGAATTGAATACAATGGTAGATTCCACCTATGTCGTATCACAAAATCAACAGAGTTTGTCTGAAAACAAGCATAGACACCTCCAAAAAAGTACAAACTGTGCTTTTCCTACATAGGGTAATATACAGATTAATATAATAAACACCTACTGGCCTCTTGGTGCAATTTTACAAAATAGTGTAGTTACTATCTTACAACATATACCCTACATATTTAAAAAGTGTAACAAATGCTGTTACGGCCATATGCTGGAAAAAAGCCTCATGAGCAAGTATCAAAAATATAAACTGCATTAAGCGTGAGCTGAAGTGGAGTTTTTAGTTAACAGCAGTCTGTGTTTACACTGACCAACACTTGCAAAATAAGGGCATCATTTGAATGAGATTTTAACTACAGACTTCAAAACTTTTCAGTGACACGATGCCACTATCAACACTGTGTCTCAGCCCTGTAGCCATGCAACACTAATACCAACACTGTTTACTCTATCGTACCTGCTGTTTCAGCCCCCAGAAGTGTAAACATTGGGACATCACAGCAAATACAATCAGGTCTGCAGCCGACCCTCCACTTAGCAGCTACCTGCACATCATACCTGGTTGTAACAGTAACCTCAACCCCCCCCAAAAAAACAGATACTCCTATTTACCTAGCCTTACAAATCATCCCTGCTCCTTAAGTTCAAAGGAACTATTGTATATCTTTTCATTTTAGTGCTAAAAGCAGCAAAAAGTTTTAAGCTGGACTGTAAATATGTCATTTATTGTTGGCTCTTCATGGCAGAGGAAAATATAATGAAGAAAAATGTGTATCAGTCTGACATGTCATGCAGAACCCAGTAGCAGCACACATCCACAGTGTGAGCACTGCAATCCCCACCCTAACAGGCTGTTATGATCCTCGCTACAGGTTGCTGGTCCAAGGGGACAAGAGATCACACAGAGAGAGACCTCTTTCCTGTACAACTACAAACCAGAAAGTGGGAAACCTTTTCCATACTATAAATTCTCATAGGCATCCAGCACCTTCATGATTTGCTGCTTAATGGCTTTGGTGGCCTCGCCTGCATTTGGTATCAAGTACCTGAAAATGAATAATTAAGACATTATACGTACATGCCTTCATAATATTGTTGTAACCCTACCTTTCTCTCCCTTTCAAAACATAAAAGGGAAAAAACCATGAAATCAGATATCTACACTTGTTACAATCACTAACTCAACACTTAAAGTTTTGACGAATGTTTTAACCACGAAACTGGTGAATTAGACTGTTAATGGTGTCAAATATAAACACCCATCCTGGGTGTGTGAGCTCAGACAGCAGCATTACCTCTCTGTTGCCTGAACCTCCACACCCTCTTTGTTGTTGCTGCTAAACTTGAAGGTAATGAGCTCAGGGTGCTTCTTTTTGGATGTGATCTTCACCACAGAGTTGAGGGCCTGTCTTGACTGGATGTAGGCAAAGCCCTTGTGTGAGGCAATCTCCCGCAGGCAGTACATGTGGGTGGCCGTCACCAGAAGATGGCTGTTGAGACATAGGACAGAAGACAACAAAAAGTTATGATATTTAACAAATGACAAAGAATGAATTGGAATGAATCAGAAAAATTTCTGTGGCTTTTACTATATTATATTTTACTTAATTGACTATATTAGTCAGCAGACAACATTGCTACATGAACAGCACCCCTGTAGACTTACCTGGGGAATACGTGCCCAGTCTCCTTCACCTCATTGCAGGACATATGATACTTCACATCCGGCTTGTTGATCCATGTCTGAATATTGACAACCTCCCGGCGGTCATCGTCAGACACAGATGAGCTGTCAATCTCATCTGAAGAACACCATAACAAAGTGCTATGCTTGAAGCCAACATCACAACACATGCTAGTTAGAAAATTTTTAGGGAGCTTCAGTAGGACTGGCTTGGGTTAGGAAACATGCAGCAGTCCATTATGGAGAAAAGTGACCCCTGTGTTGAGTCTGTAATTACCGATGTCATGCTCTTCCTCGTCCCCAATGCTGAACACAGGCTTCACGCCCCTGTAGGGCTTCCCTACTCGGTCACTGCTACTTACATGTCTGTAAGGAGGAAGAGCATGCAGTGAGAAAAGAAATGGTTTGTTGGGCATAAGAAATTCTATATTTAGACAGCTGTACACTTTTTGCCTCAGGGATCATAGGAAAAAGATTTAAATCATTTAAACTTTATGGCAAAACAGGTACCACAATGTTCTGTAGCTCCCAACTTTTCATTTAAAAGTACTGAATAGGGGAGTATTCATCCAGCAGGAGTTCTTTCTAAAGCTTAATGACTTAATAAAGGAAAATTACACATACGCTGGATTCTGACAGATTAACATATAGAAACAGTGCTACTGAGCAAATATGAACTGAGAGAATTTTTACTCTGCCAAAGCTGTTAGCCTTATCTATAAACGCCAGTCTGGAGGTGATGCACTCCACAGCAAGAGAGAAACAGTGACATTCAATAAATCTCTCCTACTAGGATTACAGAATGTGGGCTAATTTAGCAAAAAGGATGAAAAATGGGTTAAAATGCAATCCTATAAAAAGTTACTATTGTTGATATATATATATATATATATATATATATATATATATATATATATATATATATATATATATATATATATATATATATATGTGTGAACAAGATATAAATAACACCGAAAGCCAATGCAAACAGGGTTGTTATTGCAGGGAAGGTGAAGAACCATCCCAGCAGAGCCAGTGACAGTAAAACAGGTGAACACATAGAGAAGAAATAGCGCCAAAGGAAAAGTGTTAATCCAAAAATGAGACCATGATCATTCTAAGGTTAATCTTGGCAACAAGCTTTTTGACAAATATCAATACAAGGCACAGAAACCATTCAAATCACACTGAGCAAGGGCCCAGTACTATGTTAGTGACAGAGGGACTGGAATCAATCTTACCCTGGGTCATGGCATGGCTGGAGGCTTAGCCGCCAAACCCTACCGCATGACACCAAAGTAGCAATGGCCTGCATATAGGAGCTCTTGGAAAAAGATATAACTCAATGTTAGGGCAGCCTGGCCACAGTCAAGCCCTAGAGTGGCAGTGCCTCAGTGTCAGTTTTTGGCGTGGCACCTCATCTCAGGCCTGTGAAGCCAAAAACTCTAGGTGAGCCTTACCGGTCCAGAATCCCCTTGTATGGCCAGGGCAGAGTGAAAGGCATTCTATCATGGAACAAGGCAAAACAATGTGTGGATGGGGGTAGTGGATTATACACAAGGAGCAACAACATGTAGACAGTTAATGGTTAACTTTGTGACTTATGGGGGCAAAAAAAAAAACAACAAAATTGAATGTGAAAGACTAGTGCGCCTCATGGCTCAGTCACGTCTCCTCACCTGTCCACTGGAGCTGCACTATTCTCAATGAAGCTGATCACTTTCTCCTTCATGTTCACAGACTTGGACTTCAAAGCAACAGTCATCTTGTTGACTAGAGACTTTACTCCTTTACCATCATCTCCATTGACAGTGTCTTCCTGGGCACGAAAACAAAGGCACTTCAGTATTAATTAATTACAGAACACTGAATATCCCATATAAGACACAGTTGAATTTCCCAAATCTTCACGAATAATAGGACAAGACCCAGGTATAAACTCCCCTACTGTTGTAGTATTCTCATCAAGGTATAGGTATTCCCTGACTTACAAACCTCCAGACTTACAACAGAAGTCTTATCAAACTTTTCTTGTCACATCCCCGCATTCAACCTCAATGTTTTGTGGCATGTTGGACATAACAATGATTGCTCCATTTACAGTATGATAACATAATCTGGCTGCACTATTGCAAGGTATTGATACTTATTACTGATTGTCAGTGCTAGGGCATCTATTTTATTGACAGAATGTTACATTTGTTATTCCACACAATTTTTTTTATTTACAATGGCTAGCAACCAAAAAATTGAGTGCTCTGGTGGTGCTAAAAAAAAGCAGAAGAAAACTGATGTAGAAATGAAAGTGAAAACAACAGTGCACCATGAGTATATAATTATAATACTGCAGTGTATTTGTAACATTGCAATATTATTCTATATTACATTTATGTTTAAGTAGCTTAGCATAATAAGCTCAGACTGGTATGTCCGATAAATTAATTAATAATAGTTGTATGTATACACACAAAACTTGCTTGAGGTCAAAGGTATACCAATAAAGCCTGAAGCATTTTTAACAGCTGAGGCATTCAAAAAAAAATTAAATAACTTGAATACCAATCATGTGTTTCAACTGACATGTACCAAACCAACACTTACAAAGCAGATAATAATGTTTGAGGAATTACTGTTTTGTCTCAAAGAAATCATCCCCATTTGAAAGGTCAACAGAAGGACAAGGAAGTACAAAAAACAAAAGGAAAATAACAATAGGGCCTTGGTCTGTTATGTTTCTGTTTTTGTATATGAAGTAGTGAGAAGCAGTGTACTCTGTCCATGTCCCAGGGCCAATGACACTTACAGAGATGGGGCTCGCATTGCCCTGTGTCCCTGATGTGCTGACAATCCACTGTACGTACACGTTGTCTGGACTGTCCACATTAATGCCAGATAAGTGCTGCTGCAACGCTGCGGTAAAGGTACAAAGCACACACACAAAAATCCTATTACTCAGTGTACACACAGATGTACTCACACTGTCGGTCTTTTTCATATGGTATGACTGATTTTAAATTCACCATCTCAAACTTCTTACCCATGAAACCACCTTTTGCAATGCTGATGTATTCCTTGTTTTTCTGCAGGAGAAGACTCAATAAACTGTTTGTACTGAAGCATATACAAACATGTAGATTAAAATGCCAGTAACACTGATACTGGTATGATAACAAAGAAAATACACAGCTGGTTCAGAAACACCTGACAAGGCAGCTGCTATGCAGACAGGAAAGCTGGGCCTCCAAGTAATTCCCCATGTTTCAGTGCCCCTAAAACATTCCCCCTCATTCCCTCTCTATGGCCACACCTCATCCTACCTGCAGGAAGTGTGCGAGTACCATGTTCATGTACATGTCCTCTTCTTCACGCCCGCTGCCCATGAAGCACAGGTGCTCCCCGCTGGCAACAGAGCCCGATTCCAGGGATTGCTTCTGCGCCTCCAGCAGGGACTTCACTGACAGAGCAAATTCCGATGGGTTCTGCAGCATCTGGGACACAAAACACAGACACCCCTGGGGGTTACATTGAGACATGTGACACTTCTGCAATCATTAATACCAACCAGAGGACCTCCCCTTGTTCTCACCAGATCAGAGTCAAGGTGGAAAGCAGTAGAAAGATGTCCCGCATTGTACTGCTCTGCTGGACGACAGTCCACCACAAAGAACCTCACCCCTACCTGAAGAACAGAGAAGTCAATGCCTGTAAAACAAGATAAATTTAGCTCATATTTCCAGAGGGAAGATTCGGGGTAGAACTAACTATAAAATGGAATTAAATAACCAGTTCTGATCTGATGTGGGGGGGGGGGGGGCAACA
>UFQX01000561.1:191483-275230 GCA_900497675.1 Arapaima gigas | reverse complement strand
GATGGGGGGGGGGGGGGGGGCATCATGTGAAATTTCAAGTCAAGGCTAGAACTTTTTGTTCCCACCAGTGGAAGAATGGGTTCGTTCCAGTTATAGCATATGGCCATACAGCAGTTTTAAACACCAAGGCCTGTGAACTACATAAAAATATATTTTACTTTGGTTCTAATCTTTATTTGTATGTTATTTGCTCAGGCCAGTTGGCTTAAGCTGGCTTAAACTCCATTGGACAGTCTTTGATCTGCTCGGTCTAAACGAGGTCCTGGGGCTGAACTGTATTCAACTCACCCTACCCTTCACAACACATTCTCTCAGCACTGACCGTTTGTATCTGTCTGCCCTGCAAGAGCTCAGGGACTGACACAGGCAAGCATAACACTTGACTCAGGTCCATGTCCTCCATCTTCAAAGCCACTAGGCTGCTGCCAAACAAGCTCTGATTCTCCTGCCAGGATGCAGACACAGGAACAAGGGACGATAAATGTAAAGCCAGATTGTCATGCCTTTTGCCACATGCAAAAGAGACACAAAAGTCATCATGCTGCAGCAGATTTTGGATGGAGCAGTGATTCTATTATTACCTTAAAACAATCAAGAATCCTTAAGCAACTGCCCAAGTGAAAGGGAAGAACAATACATGGACCACAGCTGAGCTATACCTTCCTGAGGGATAGCGGGGTTTTGTTGTTGTAATACTGTGCCAAGGAGAAGAGATCCTCAATGTCTTCAACCTCCAGGCAAACAGGTAAATCCTGCAGCATCTCTAACACATGCGAACACAAACAACACATAACTCATATATAGAAAAAACTGGCCAGAGACTTTGAACCATAAGACAAAGTAGAAGACTTACTTATGATATCCTGCTTGGTGTTCGTTTCCTGGGCAAAAATGTTTTCTCTACAGGAAGAACAAAATTACAATCTTTAACTAGAGTTAAACCTGACAAGTAGACAATACACTTCTAATGCTGTATTCTTAAAGTATTTTGACCAAACTGAGTGTGGTGCAGAGTGATCCTCTGAGCTAAGATTGAGAGAATTATACTTTTTATCCCTTTGCTGGGACACTGATTGTGCTCAATGTGTCAGCCTGGGTACCTACTTGGCATTGACAAGGATGACGAGCATGAGGAAAAAGATGAGGAACGGGTCGGCCTGCTGCAGGTAAATGTCCCACATAGCCTGGGTCACCGCTGGAGAGCAGAGTCTGGAGAACAAACTACCCAGCTGGGGAGACCCACAGTGTGAGTGGGGGCAGAACAAAGTAACAGCAGCTTTAAACAAGAACAGTTGCAAAGGCTGCAGAACTGGGACCAGGATGAGGTTATCAATCACAAAACCCATACCACCTTTCACATTTAAATCAAAAACATTAGATACTCACCCAACTGATAGCATAGGAGTCTGGGGTGATCTTTTTGGTGTCCAAGAAGGAGCAGAGCTCAGGCTCATGGTACTGGAGCAGAAGCCTGAAGAGATGGAATGGTCGACCCTTTTGTGCACAGTCCCTGTGGAACAATATACAAACAAAAGCATGGACAGAATGAAATTAATAACTCAGACAGTTGGCTATAGTGTGAATGTGTGAGTGAGCATGTGCAGATCCAGATCATTATGCACTGGGTGACTGGTTGTCAGGAGTGTCAGTGAATACGATAACAGTTTCCAAAACAGGACAAAGCTGATATTGTACAGTTGCATAAAATAATCAGCACACCTGTTTGTGCATTTAAAGGAAGTGATAAGCACTATATTAAAATTGAATTGTGTTGAAGTTTTCTCAACAAAGTGACACTGAGCACTGAACTAGAGCGCTTACAGTTGACACAAAGCAACGATGGAAAAAAGAAAAGAGAAAGCAAACTGCTGAACAGGAACAAATCCCAGCCCACCGAACTGGTGGCAGAACAAACTTCAGCAGGTCAAATACCAGTGGTGACCTCATTCCTGGGTATTCTAAGGTATAAAAATGGGCCAGTGGTGTCCTTAAATGCAGCCCAATCCCACTGTCAATGTCACTATTTGAAAACTGTACTCCACAAGCGTCATCCAACCAACCTGAACAACCTGCTACTGATTTGCCAAGATGAATACGGAAAAATAACTCCCAAACAGTGTGCAAAGTTGGCACATACTTATCCAAAAAATAACCTTTTATTGCAGCAAAAAGTGGCTCTACTAAAAATTAATGTGTGGCGGTTGAATCCTAATGGAAACAGGGATTTTGTTCTTTGTGACTGCAAAGAAGCAGAGGGTGTTTACTCATTTGTTATGAAAGACACGGTAAATAAAATCTGTGTATCTATTCATTCCACAGAGAGATACTCACCTGGGAATATATTTGTTCATAATGGCATAAAAGCAGTTGTAGAGGTCACTGCGAGAGAGCTGGAGTCCCAGCAGGGGTTTCAGCAGGTCCGGCCAGCACAGCTCAGGAGTGAAGGTAATGTTTCGAGACTTGCAGTAAAATGTGATCACTGCTTCCAGATCCATCATCATGCTCATCCCTTCTTCTCTGGGTATTTCCAGTTGACCTGGAGCAGAGCAACAAGATATAAACTGTTAAAGACTACCTGAACCATACAGTCCACGATATAAAAGCATGATATAAAAGAAACTAAGCTTTTTAAAATGATTTGCTTCACTGGTCTGTACCACTAAAATATCTTTATGGCAGTCGGGGAACTGGATGAAGTCCATGTCATTATAGTTCTTAAGAATTCAGAACTAAGCTCACCCCCCCTGTCTGGGACCATTTGTGAAAGACCAAAGCGGATTTCTATTGCTCTTAAGATACACGTTATAAGAAAATTATCAGAGGGAGGGAATGAGGACACTCACCAATCAGTTGCTGGCATTTGTTGTAAATGAGCTCCTGTTGTGGCAAGTCCAGGCAACCATCCCATGATGCCAAGCTATCTCCTTTTCCTGTCACATACAGAGAAACCTGCCAACAAACAGCAGCAGCTCTTTCAAAGATCAGCAACACTTAAGAGATCCAGGATACTGCTCTAAAGGTCAGCAAACTATAACTGCTTTGGAGCTACACAGTGGCCACCATCATCCATCTTACCAAACATAAGAGCCATCAAGCTGTTAAAAAAGGGTTCAAGTAAAATGTTTAATTCATGATTCATAATTCATAATTTCCATTATTCAGGATGCCCTGGGACCATCCCAGGTGCTCACCTTCCAAACCTGAGACCGGAGTGCAGTTGGTAGCTCACGGCCCTGGATGATATTCCTTACAGTCTCTAGGTCACAGCCCCCCTGATCCAGAGCATCCACCAAATCCTGCTCCCTAAAGGGGGGAAATCCTGGACTGTCAAATTGCCTTTACCTCCTTCCAAGCTTCTGAGCTGAGCATGTATGTTTTTATCCAAACATTCACATCACTGCAACAAACCATATAAGTTTTCTGTAGTTCAGTTATGCAATATAAACTATCAAGTCAACAGCATCAAGTTGAGGTCAGAGTATTAATCACCATGTAGACAACTACCACATCCTGACAGCCCCAGGTTCAATGACCACAGAAACTTAAATGAGAAAGAGTTTTCGGTGACAAGTGATTTCGCCACTCATTTCCAACACAAACTACAGAGTTAGATACTAAATAGGGCATTGATACCATTTCAATCTTGTCAACATGATGAAATTAGAACTTGTGGGAGATGGTGCACTCTCTTCTGTATGAAGACACAGTGATAGAGTGCACAACACCAGGTATACAAAGAGCTTGAGGGCAAGTACTCACATCTTTTATGCTGCGCATGTTGAGGTTTTTGTTTACGCAGCTCTGCTCACTTCTACAACAGACACATGGCATCTGGTCTAGCTCATCTGTTCCATCTGACTGACAGTGTAAAGTGCTTCTGTCCTCACAGCTCCAGTGTAGTCAGACCACTGCTGATTGACTATTTGATCAAAACCCCTCACAGATTTGAGACATGGTAGTAGCATATACCCTTACCACTAGTTAAGACAGCACAATTGTTACATCTTCCTGACCTATCGCTATAGCCTAAACTTGCTCAGAAACTGCTCAATAAATAAGAAGTAACAAATGAAATTTTGCAAGTGACCACTGCAATCAAGCTGTCTGTCTTTTCAAAAAGACAGGGACATGTAACATTGTTATTTACAGTGAGTGAAGAAAACAAAGCTCAATTAATCACACTTAGAAAAAAGATAACTCTGGCCCATGGTAAAGAAAATAAAAAGGACCTTGGTGAGCATTAACCTTACTTGGGCATCTTAATCAAGGGTACTGCAGCAAGACTTTGATTCGAACCAGCATCCTTCAGTCTACAAAGAACCTTACATATAACAAACTCTGCATACAATTTTATTGACTTGTGCAAAATAAGCTCGCCCAAAATTTTAAAGCTTATTTCACTTTTATCTAACAGTATCAAAGTGGCCAGTTTAAATGGCCCTAGCAGAAGAGATCGCGCTGTCCGGTGGACACACCGCTCTGAATGAGGTCTTAAATTGGAAGAACCATCGTGATATTTAAGATCAACAAGGTAACAAAGAGCTCACAAGTTTGAGAGAACCCAAAGTGTGCGAAAGTGTATTTAATTGCTGAAACTACAAGGACGGTATTGCCGCATTCGCACTGCTTCACGGGGCACTGAACCTCTGCAGTCGTGGGTAAATAGTTGTTGAACACGGTCCATATTGTCATTAACGTTAGTAACGGCATTAATCTTTCATTTTGATGCTTACTGGACGAGTCAAACGAAGTGAACATCATTCCAAAGCACAAACACTGCCTTTTCAGTGTTCCCCATCCATCGTCATCAAATCGCCCCTTGAGCGCGAACTCCGAGACGCCGTTAAAAAACGACGTTCCACTCCGGCTGCCGACATTTCACTATCCGCCAGCTTTTCTTACCAGCTTGTCGGGAACAACTCTTCTGCACACGCCATCGCTGTTGACGACCACGTCCGGGCGAGCTGCCGTAAAGTGACTCGCGGTGTCGCGACGCTTTGTTTCCTTTCGCATTTGAGTCGTGTTCGTTTTTTCCATCAGCGCGTATTAAGTTTTCATTATTAGCCAAAAGACTAATGTATTTTGACAACGTAATAAAACTCCCTATACATTTACATGGCAATCAGATAAATCTTCTGAATATACTAAACATTATCCTAGTTAGTGGACGTGACTTCTGTGTACTAATCGATATAAAAAAGGTCGTTTTTCAGATGGCCTGTACATAAAATTATCAGGTCATGTTTGTTTGAAAAAAAAAAAGTTAAATTCTTTAATTAACATTATTTGCAAACAATTAAACACAACTGAACAGCTGAGCTTTGCTGACTGAAAGAATTCTCTATTTGTCAGACATAGAAACTGGTACCTCCTCAAGCATTAACCAGCATGTTGGCCAAAGTTTCAGGCTAGGAGACTGAAAGTAACATTTAATTTTAGCTCCAAAATATGAGATGAGTCTAAAATATATCATTGGAAATACACAATCAGACTTCCAAAGAACAAAGTAGCACTTGAGTAAAAGGTATAGAAAATCACTGGTTCATCATAACTCAAGGTATATGCATCACAAACTGACAGAAAATAATGTTAATTAAAGTGAGATAAAATTATTCTGTTGTGCCCTCTTATGAAATCTGCCATCTCCACTTGTACATACTGTAGCAGCAATTACTGTTAATAGACAATTGTCTCGGAAACATGATGATGTTCGCCGTGCTTATCCTCTTTTTACAGAGTCTAAAAAAAGGAGTTAGCAACTGACAGACAAGATTATTGAGACTCAAACATACATCATAATCACAAATCTGGAATACTTCACATTTATTTTTTACTTCTGATAATATGTGTTTTTTTTCTAAGTGTCACAGCAGATATTTCTATATGGTTATCATTGCTAAGCTTTTGTTTTAATGTTCAATGCCTTTAGTGAGGCACCAAAAGGACCTGGTGAGGAACAGTGCTTTTCCCAACCCACTCAACTGATTCACATCTTTCCGCTTATAAAGACCTCCAATCCAACTGATCCATTTATTTATTTAAAACAGATTATATGATTCACTTTCAAGGAACTATTGCACCTGCCAAATGTGTTTGAAAGATGTATTAGGAATTGGTTGTTTATGGTTCTTACCAGACAAAAAATGGGACTCCTTGCATCATATAATAAATATTTGTACATACAATATTTCATCTTCAGTGGGTCTTAGTTCTTGTCTTTCTAGCTGAGTTAATGGATTGTAAACAATACAAAGTGATAACATAGGTTCCCTTTCCAAAAAAAAGCACCTTCATCTTAAAAATCACTAAAAGATATGCCTGAAGCACTGTTTTGTTTGTGACATCAACACACCCACAGAGGTTCAAGAAGGATCAACAACTTCAGTGCTATAAACATAACTAAAATGTCTAACTCTAGCACTAACCAGCTGAGCATCACAGTCTCAGAAGTAAAATATTGTAAGGCACAGCCTGCTGGACTACATTTAATATCCTATACAGATGTTCCAAATTGAAACTCGCTGACATAGATACCACAAGACATTGAGATGAACACTGATGCCCAGAGGACCTGCATATTAACATGATGTTCACATAATTTATACCAATGTCTGCAGGGGCTGAATCTCTACAGCTCTTCATTGGTACTAACCAGCCTATCTCTGGTAAAAAGTGGACAGATCTATGTTTAACTCCTTACGACTCAGATTAACGGCCCCTGTGCTGCACGTGGTAGCTTGCTCCTGCCTGGTGGCTTTACCTCTGTTTTGCTCTATGTTCCTTGTTGCTTGAGCATGATTGAGAGGGCTCTGCAAATAGGGGAGACCACTTGTCTGTGAATAAACACACATCATTAAAACAAAACGAATTTGTAACATACATGCATCTACAAATAAGTGGTTCTGCATGAATATTGTAATTCATTATAGCACAGCTGAATCTACCAGTTTTTCTGTAACCACAAAAGTCATTGCTGATTGTGTATACTGTAAATATATTGTTTCCTGTACTACAGAGTAGATACATAAAACAGAACTTCTGTCTGTTCGTAAAGGATAAAAAGGGAATAAAAATAATGGATTTATATGTGTGGGTACTTTGGTATGCCTGGTGGAAAACACACAAGTCGCTACTTGCCCAGCACTACCTCACGTTTAAACCCACGATGCATAGTGGGAACAATCTGAACAACTTCTGTTCCAAAGTTCCAAAGCTGTAGTTTAGTCTCTGCTTGACTGCCACTTAGAGATCAATAGGAAGGTATGCATATCTCTCTCTCTCTCCCTCCCTCCCTCTCCCCGCCTCTCAAACACACATACATACCCTCCCTCTGTTTGTTTAACTTTCTTTCGCACAACTGCCTCAGACAAAACTGGCTTAATATATATGGAGGGATTAATTTTCCACTCTAAATATTTTACATTGCATTTTTTTAGCTATAATATTGAGTAAAACATAATGTTATAATGTTAATATTTTGCTATAGAAGCAGTAAAATAAGCTATATATATTGTGTTAATTTAGCTTTCCAATAGGATGGGTTTGTTTTTGTTTAAGACTCTGGGTCCTTAATGTAAAGTGTTTTTTAAGTGTGTAGTATTCTGTGGTTTGAGCCTAATTAACCCTATTATTAACTACAGTACTGTGCAAAAGTGTTAGGCATGCAACTTGAATGTGTGTTGAGAAGTACAGGTAGATTCTTATCTACCATCAGGGAGGTTTCTGATTGGTCCCAAATTCATTCTGCAGCCTGAGAATGACCTCAAACACCCAATCTCAGTCATACAGAACTATTTTGAGCAAAAAGAAGGGATCCTGCAATAGATGGTATGGTCCCCACGGAGCCCTGATCTCAACATGATCCAGTCAGTCTGGGAGTACATGCAGAGACAGTCAAAGTCTGCAGAGGAACTTTGGCCAGTTCTTCAAAATGTTTGGAAGAACCTACCAACCTCTACCTTAAACTGCATACAAGTTTGCATAAGAGAATTGATGCTGTTTTAAAGGCAAAGGGTGGTCCCACCAAATATTGATTTGATTGAGGTTTTTTTTTGTCTACTGCACTTTTTAGAAGGTTTATTGATTAATAAGTATTCATGGCTTTATTTTTGGAACCATCCTCACTTTATAGCATTTTTTCCACAGGTGCCTAAGACTTTTGCACAGTACTGTATATTATTGAATGCGATAATATTGGTTATAGTTTAAAAAAAGATGTGCCGTTTTGTAAACCTAAAGCTACCCTAGCACTGCACTTCATGCGGGTAGTCAGAAGATGGAGCTGTAAGCCACTGCGTCCATAGAGCATGTAGGCTGCAATGACCCCCTGCAGAACAAGCGCTCCTTTTCGTGTTCATTAGCCTACATTTCAGGAAATTGTAATTAGTAGCTTACATTAGCAGCTGTAGACACACTGTTGGTTTCAGCTGTGTTGATGCAGTGATTCTATGACTCAGGCTGATTACAAAAAATGTGCACGTGGAGGAAACCCTTCATTCTGAAATGATTTTGTTCATCTCTGTTCAGGGAAATGTAGACATTTTCTTTCACATTTTATTGGCTTTTTGGCCGCAACACTGATAAATATGTAGTCATATTGATGGATTTAAACATAAATGTGTTACATTTTAATCTTAAATTGAAGATTAAATCTTTTGTTTCTGTTGACAAAGATCCCATAAAGCCTTAAGTTACTATTACAGAAATCTTATTTACTTATGACTTTAACATTTTTCTATGTTAATAGATTCTTAAGATTTCAATTAATAGGTTCTGTAATTTCAGAGATTCTTATATATGACAAAAGTCTGGATTGGTACTTTTTAAACTTAAACCTCTGTGTTACAACACTGTTCACTGGGAATCTGTCCACAAACCACAGCTCAAGGTCTGCCTAAAGAGATTATGTGGTGATGCTCGGACAGATGTGCAGTAGGGTGGAGTTTTGGACTGGGTCTCCCCAAGGAGCCTATAAACACATTGCGGTCAGTGTGCCCCAGACTGAGCTGCTTCCCTGCCAAGGGCTGGCCATACACCACAGGATGGGACTGTATAATAATTGTCTCTAAATACCGTCTTATGTACTAACATCTTGCTTTTTACCATAATGTTTAAAAATACAATTTATTTGCAATTTGTATAGTAATGCAGCTTTCTACACAGAATTTTCTGTAATTTTAGCCTATATTTGTTTTTGTTATTTGCTTATTTTAGTGCACTTTTCTTTGAAGTTTTGCCTTTAGTCTTTCCCTTTTCATTGCAAAGCTGTTTGTTGCAGATATCTTTTTAGCTGTAGATTTGGTCTGCTGTTTGTATCTTCTTCTTACCCATGATGATAAGCCATTGTATGCACTTTTTAGGCTTTAGTCTTACTGTTTGAAAGGTGTTTCATAACTGCCTCTTGACTAAAGTTTATTGTTATTACTATCAAATAAAATTTTGTAGAATGTATCGGTGCTCTGTTTATTTGGATGATGCAGTACTGTGCATGTAATGTGGTATGGTGTGCTTGTGATGAATCTGATTTTTTTATGCATTGTTCCCATTGTATTTCTGTGAAATGATTTTGTATTATTATTTTACCACAGTGCTTTTATGTACACACCAATAATGATTCTCTTGTATGTCCTGTTAGTCCATTGCCATGTTGCCATGTGTCTGTGATTCATGCTGACTTACATTGATCATCTTACAGATTCCTGCTGTGTGACTCATTCTGAACTATAATTAGCAATCAATAAAGAACAATCCTACAGATTATGCTAATACTATTTTTAATACTCCCGCTCTTC
Organism: Arapaima gigas; assembly: GCA_900497675.1. Classification (NCBI taxonomy): domain Eukaryota; kingdom Metazoa; phylum Chordata; class Actinopteri; order Osteoglossiformes; family Osteoglossidae; genus Arapaima; species Arapaima gigas. Next base: position 265,439 of record UFQX01000561.1, on the reverse strand, counting down.
TCCCCACCTTATAAAAAGGACAGTATAGATGTCATAAATTAGAATAACCAAGTGCCCTCCAATAGAGTTTATCAGTTTAAGTCTCTCAACCTATAAAGCTCAGCCTCTGTTTGATCATTTGTCCATTTGTTTTTTACAAAATGTCTGCACAATTTTGAAGCCACAGACTTCAAACTTGCACCCTAAATGATATATATAATGGGAATATCTAGCTTCAAGTTTGCCACAAATGTGGTTTAAAGAATTTCTGCTTTTTGTGTCTTGTGACCAGAATTACCAAATCTTTGTGCTGACAGACTGGTTACTATGTAAACAAATTTTCTAATTCTCAATTACTTACAATCTCATCATAGAGTGGTCTAAATAAGGGAAATATTTTTATATCCTCTGATTAAGTATGTGTAAAATGAAAACATGCCAATATCCTCGTCAGTAAGAACTCGGATATGAACCCTTGTTAAGGAATTTCAACTCCTTGCACAATGTCCTCATGTGGGGCTTTGCTGGAAGCCTCATTATTGAGCTCCAGGGGCACCTCTGTTTATATGTTTCTTAGAGGAATTTGCTTCTGTACTGGTCAGCAACCTTCCTGGCAGAGTATATCAGGGACATCTAGTTCAGTGACACTATAAAACTTCAGCTTCATAAATAATCAGCTGGACAAAATTTTCTGCCAGACAGTCCTAGTCAATCCTCCTGCAGCCTTATGCACCAGACAGAGTGAGTGCATAGTTAATCAACAGGTGCCCCGTAGCCACGTCTAAGTCAATTAAAAATATATTAAATAACTATTATTTACTATGTCAGGTCACAGCCTTGTTAGCTGAACAACTGGAGCAGGAGGGAAGATGAGGCACAGGGATTCATATCTGACCCAGAAAGATCCACTGTAGACAGCAGTCTGGAGGTAAATGATGAATACTGTCTCTGTCTTGATAAACAAACCATTGGGTAACACAGTGGATAGTGTGACTCACCATGTAATTTAATGGTCTCTGGACTGAACAGTACTGCTGTTACAGTCCCTTTGATCAAGAATTACATTAGTAAGAATATTCTGTTGAATGAATGGCTAAATAAGTGTACAATTCTGGTTATAGTTATCGCACAAAACCTACTATTGTCAGTTGTTTTAGACAAAGGCATCAGCAAGATAAATAATAATAAATGAAGAGATTTGTTCCTGACAAACAACTCTTCCACTGTTTTTGTTGCTGTTATTCTTTTTTTAGTCCTGGTTATAATTCTTTTCCCTGTATTTGTGTTCTAAGCAAGGTTTTAGATGGAGTTATAGTAAAATGTATGATTTGTCGATTTGTCTTCGAATTAATTACTATTTTCATATTTCTGAGTGAATTCATTCCAGAACAGGTGCATAATGGAATCCAAATCACTTTGTCACACCCCCTGTTCCGGACCCCGCCTCTCAGGAAGACTAACTCCGTGCACCTGTTCCTAGTTCCCTTTGCCGGTATGTATACCTGTGTCTGCCTATTACTCCTTGCAAAGTATTGCCATGATCATTGTGTGCATACCGAGCGGTTCCTCTGGTTTTCGACTTGCTTTTGATTGTGGATATTGTTTGTGTCTAACCCTTGTCTGTTACATTGCCTGTCTTGAACTGACTCCTGGTTTTGACCTACACTTGTTTTTTGACTTCGACTTTGGAACAACCCTTATAATTAAACTGAGTTCTTCGCCTTGCATCTGCACGCGTCTGCGTCTTCTCTACAGCGTGACACACTTAACCTTGCAAAAAAACTTATTCAAGTGTAACATTTGTAAAAATGTCCAAACTTTTGTTTTTGTGAAGAAAAGAATCTGCTCTTTATTTTCACAAATAAATCCTTTGCTGGAGGGAGTGTTGAGGCCTTCATTGGGCTAATTGGGATACCCTCAGCCACATACCTCGTCGTGAACCTATTTGTGACCCTCTGTAGTCTGTCAAAGATAGGGAGAGAGAGAGTAACAAGCACTCCATAACTATTGACAAGTTTGATGTGCTCACAAAGTGGAAAGTATGGAGCCTGAGCAGACTGGCTGGCCCCCCAGGCTCTGGCTGCTTGCACTGGCCATGTGTTGGCCATAATGGAAAGCTTAAAAAGCCCCCATCCTCCACCCACTACACCAGCTCTTCAGATCCCTCTCTGATTCCCTCTATAGAGGTAAATATATCACTGCTGTGAATTAGTTCTTTGCAGGGTTTTGTAAAAGCAGCAGTGTGCATTTTGAGAAGGCTTGCAACATTGTGCCGCGTCAACTATCCTAACAAGACAGAGGGGATCTTGTTACAGGAACTGAACTTCATATGTACAGGAGCACCAACTGGGACTATAACACAAAGCAGCACGTTCACTGGAACATCACACGCTGCAAGCCTGCCCAGCCTTTCATTTCTTCTTCACCCTCACCTGGAGCCAGTCAGGGTTCCTGCACCGGCCTCACGCTGTCTCTCAGGCTATACCCCGCAATCATCGTGGACAACGATGAGGATGAGGATGGCAACTTCACCAAGTGGATGAGCAGCTACTGGGGCCACAATGCTGGTGAAGAGGGAGTGAGGGAGCGGAGGCGAAGTTTCAGAAAACCAGCCCGACTACATGTGGACCGCCGAGCCTCGCTGCCCTGCCAGGTAAGACAACTACAGGCTGACCAGATAGGTCCGGCGGGTAAGCAGGAGATTTCTATGCACAACTGCAAATATATATTTTACTTATGAACAATAAGGACAAATTAAATTAATATGACAATGTACTTGGTTTTTAATGACATATTTGTTCTCAGCTGCAGTACTCAAGCAAGATTCTGACCCTGATTGGCTTCCATAAAAGTTATCTAACTGTATAAATAAGTAAATGATTGTAAGTAGCTTAGTATACAAAACTCATATTGTAAGAAAAAAGTGTCACATAAATAACAAAAATAAATTCCTATTGACAAATGGACTGTAAAAAAATTAAGGAGTACATTTTTTAAGTAATTTTTTTTACTGTGAAAAAGTTACCCTTTGAGCTTATGTCAAATAAACATTTTAAAGATACCTTTATAGTGCAAAAACTAACACTTGTGTACAATCATAACTATATTTTTTAAAAACCAGCAGAAGCAACTTTTTGTCCCAACTGTAACACACAGAGAAGAGTATCATTCTAAAAGCCTAGACTGAGTTGCCTAAAAGTGACCTAATTTGACATAAAACAGAGATTTAAAAATGGACATGCTGCTTTATTGTTTTATAAAAGGTTAATGCAAGTTGACACACAAATAGCAGCATCACCTGCACACAAGATGTGGTGTATGGCACTAATATTGTCTATGGAGTCAAATCTGATTGTTTGTTTATACTGAGGAAGCACTTTATCTGATTTCACTAGAGATCAGTCTGTATGAACAATTGTTTCACAGATAATTCAGGGAGGAGTGGTAACATATTTTCTCCAATTCATTCAAACTGTGTGGGAGACAAGCTGAAGCAGAATCAGTGGAGCACTGAACCGTAAATGCTGACAGGACTGATTTGGATCAATATTACTCTGGCCCCTGTTCTCTGACCATATTAGTCCATCTAAGTTCCTTATGCATAAGCTACGACATGGGTTTGTCATTCATGGGAACCTGTCGTATGGGCTGTATCTAAAAAACTAAACAAAACTAATTATCCTGAAACCCTGCTGTTACAAGTTTGTGTGTTTCACCAGTGTTGTATTGTCCATGGACAGAATTGTAAGAGTCCTGCCATTAGGGTTTCATAATCTTTTACTCAGTGCTCTGTGTCACTGTGTGAGAAAAGTGCTGTATAAAAATGAATTGAATATCTCCACATCATTTCTCTTGCTTCACTTTTATCTCAGCTCTTCAGGAGCTAGTTGTATTTACTGTAAATTTTAAATTATCCCTACTGACCTCTGCCATCTTCACTCCATTATAACTTTAAATCATTTTGTGCAAATGGTATTCATATTCAACATCCCACCTAATGAAAGGCAATGACATTTGGGCAGGATGATGGAACCTCGAAGGAACCTATAGTGCTACTGTCTGTGATAATCATTGGGTATGATGATATGTTGCTGAATATATGTAAACAGAAAAAATTATATGCACAATGAGCATCTTTCATAACCACTATCTGGTTAGGTACAGCTAGAGGTAAATGACTAAGGATTACTCATTAGTTACCTTGGTTATGCTGGATTATAACTGAGACACAGGTCACCTGACGGCATTATTCTTATGGTTTAGGAGTGAAAGCTGATTAAGGCGCGTTTGTATGTGATACACGATTAGTTCATAATATTTAAATCAATGGGCTATCAATGTGACTGTGAATGTGAATATAAATAAATACATGCAGTGTTTTTACCTCTATGAGACCCAGCTGGACACTATGCGTCTGCGTCATTACCACAATGCCACCATCACCCCAACGTTTGTCCACTCGAAGCCCCACGAAGAAAAGGAGGTGCGGTCTCACACACGGGCCTATCGTAGCTCTTCTGATGAAGCCAGTCGCAGCAAGGACCATCAGGCTGAGAAACGCATCACCACCATTCCTGAGCTGACAGAGAGCTTTCAGAGAAAGATGTGCCTTCACAGTCACCACACTGTGTCTATGGTGTGTTTAGAGGGAATTGTATGCTTAAGTGGGCTTGAAGAAGGTCAAAACCTATTAGCACAGCAAGACAATATATGTAAAGATACCATGGGATGCATTTTTTGGTTGCACACTTTGTTACCTTTAAATCGTTTATTCATTTTTTAGAAATACATTTGCTATGAATTTTCAGTACTATTTACGAAATGCATTAATGTGGTATACTGGGTTCATATTTGCTTCCCTCTGTGCTTATAAACCAAATTAGTTCTTTACTTTAAAGGCTACATATGAAGAGTATATATAACTTGTATAATGTTTTCAAGGTAAAACTTTAAGATAAAACACTTTGTAATGGCATGTAATGGCAATGTTCATGCTGACAGTATTTCTATTTGCTTGGACATTTGTGATTTACACTACAGAATGATGCAGAAAATATATGTCTACTGTGCCAAAAAGATGTGAGAAGTGGCAAAGGTGGAAGAGAGCTGCTCTGTAACCACTGTTCTAACAAAGAGGTAAGACTGAAAAAAGTTTTCAGCACCAGGCTTGTTTGCATAACAAAAGCACTTGTTTGGTGTAAAAAAACCCGTGTCTCTTTTTCACGCTATATGAACAAAAAAAATCACAAAGTAATCAAAGTGGAATAACTCACAATAAAAAGCACTTATATCTGATGTGTTAATTATCTGGAATTGCAACTGTTTTTGTCGCTGTCTGTTTAAAGGTCAGGGATGGGAAGGTGAAAAAGTCAGATGAACGAGCTCGGAGTCACAGCGTTGCTGCAGTGTATGACAGAACCAAGTCAGGAGAGTCCTGGTTCTGTGCAGAACAGGAAGAGTACCAGCTGCCCTTGCGACAGGTCTCCCTGAGACGGCAGCGCTGAGGGAAAGCACCCATAAGGCAACACAGGTACACCCAAGTACGTGAGGTGCATGGTGCACTTTGCATCGCTGTTCTCGCCATTTTCTTTCCCTGATCACTCATCAGTTCATCTTATACCATGTCTTCCTTAGTAATTTGTAGAAGAAGTAGCTCCTTCTTACTGAACAGCTGGATAGTGTCAAAGGATAGTAATATAATGCTCATTGGGGATCATTCTGTGGCACTGTTTCAAAAAAAGACCATTGTGAAACGTAGATTTTGTTTTGTGGGCTTTTTTGGAAAGATTAGAACTAAGTAATGTCTTATAGATTTAACAATGTTCTTCTACACATTTATGTAGGGTACTTTAGTTTACTTGAACCTTTCAAAAATAAATCTAGATTTCTAACAAGTGATAGTCAGACCCTTATATATGATCAGATCCTCCAATATTCTCATTTTACAAAACCACAAATGGCATGGTGACATTTTCTTCTACCAAATATTTCATTTTGAAACAGTACACTAAATTATTTATGTTAATGTGATACTGATTTTATGTTAGAAAATAGTTTACAAATGAACAAAATACCTGAAAAAAATGGCTTTTATTCTACTGAATTAAGTATACATCAACTTTACACACTTTTGGAATAATTTTTATTCATTTGTTTAATTTGACGGAGATTGGTCAGATTGTTTGGATGACACTTGTGGACAACGACAGTATAGCCTTCTTCCTTATATTTTAACAAGATGCCTAGTGCTGACATTTGTGATTTTGTCAAATGAGAGAGTTGTTCAATGGACTGAAAACTAATTCAAGATATTGCATATTAAAAACATTTTTTGTGCAATGTAACATTTAATATTATATCCTAAATTTATGTAAAAAGGTAAAAACAAAATCTTCCTTGCTTTTTTGATACATGGTATTTGTTTTATAATAACCCTTGTACAGTTCAATTTTCTATTTTGATGTAGTGATGCTGCTGAGGATTTCAACAAAACAAGAAGGCAAAATAAAACTTAAAATCTTAATGTCATGCTGTGAAACAATTTAAAACCCAGAGGAAAAAATTACATGGATCCATTCTGATTCACTCTCCCAGTTCTGCCTCCTGTCAATGGCCTGTTCTTATTGATGGGGGCTAGTGTTGTGACAGTCTTACAGAGTTTCATGCCCTACTCTGAGTTGAACATCCATCCATCCATTTTTGTTAACTGCTTATCCTGAGCAGGACCGTGGAGCCTGGACATCTGGAACCTGTCTTGGAATCACTGGGAGCTTTGCTACGAAACTGCTCCTGGATAGAATGTCAGTTTGAACTGTTAAAAATAACTACAATTTATTGGCCAAGATTGTATGCACTTTGATACAATGCCATCATTGTAGGCTGTAAAAACCTATTTACTCTTGCCAGTGCTGATATATACAGTAATTGCTTAGTAAATTAAACACTTAAATCAAACTCCCTGTTTGTTCATAATATTTCTTGTTTATCTGCCTTGTGCTCAAATTGAAACAATTATTATAGGGATATCTACTTAAACGTTAAAAAAATTGTAATATGATAACTACATTGATGTTTGAAATTCTTTATAAAAAACAATGCATAAACATTCCTTTTTGTCTATGTGTCTATATGAAACTCTGCATCTAGCACAGCTAACAGAACATGTTTGATTCATTTTACCGTATTGTATGAAAACATGCAAACACATTGTATAAGAACTTGCTAAAAACTTTTTGTGCTTGAATTACAGCCCAGGATTTGCAGTGGAAAAAATATATCAAATGTTATGAGACAATGCCTTCTCATCTTTTTCATTAAGAATTCTTTGTTATAATATTAGTTATAATTATTATTTGAAAAACTTCTCGCTGCAGCTACAACAGAAGAACCAGCAAGTGTGATATTGTAGTTATTTGCTTGGCTTTTCTTTTATTTGGCTTAAATGTAGGCTGCATCTGTCTGACATTCTTTGCACTGGTACTCAGTAAAGATGACCTTTCACAGTTTACTGCATCAGTGCATTATTGATTTTAATTATATTCAATTTAATCATGGAAATGTTTCTAGTCAATGCTGACTTACAATTACACTTGTCTGGTGTGCTTTGGCACATGTGGACTGCCATCTATTTCACTTATTGTTCTTTTCAGACAGATGAATATATGTAAATTAAGCTAAAGTTCCTATGCATATTTATGTATGGAATTTAATTGACATCAGTTCCAGAAACATAAACAAAGGGAGGGATTAAGATGATGTTTCTAACCTTAAACAAACTTACACTGTAACTGCATGATTAAAATGTAGAGTGCGAGTGTAGTGAAATTTCTCTAGGTCTATTAATGGGCCGCAGGAAGTGGACACCTGCCATGTTAATGTGTCTCAACAGCCTGTCTGTTGCTCTCCCCCATGAAATGAGAACTTTCTTATTGTAAGCTTTCATGTTCTTCAAGAAATCATGTACTACAGTACATGTTTTCTCCTTTGGAATGAAGGTCAAGTCACAGTCCAGTCCTGGCTGACACCAGCTAATCTGCTGCAAAAGTGCTACTGAACCACACATAATAAGGTGAGCTTCTTTTACCTTTAATCAAAACTAACTTCACAGGACCATTAATTTATCCACTTTATAGAAACTTCACTGTGGAAAACCTTGAGTTTTTAATGACACAAATAATATATGACACTAATGATAATTCTGGTATGTATTTAACATTTGGATTGTATTCTCATGAAGTGTGCTTCCACCCTTCCAGTTGATGGGTGCATTCATCAAGACCAGTCACACTGAAAAGCAGAGGTTTTCCAAGCGCACTTGTGCAGATGCGACCATGCAATTCCAATAGGGGCAACTAAATGCCATTAGTTTAAATAACTGTGCTTATAGCTACACTCTCTGTCTGCTACAAAATGCACTTTTTACTCAGTTATGAATCACTTTGGTGACAGCATCTGTAAAAAGCAAGAAGGTAACAGAAGTTTTGTTTGATTCTGAATAAATTAATGACATGCATGTGTTGTAACAGAACCAAAATGTAACTATAAATTAGAAATGGAACACCTGGTGACTGAGACTTCATTCTCTAATATTCTTTGAATATCATCCAACAACAAAAGAGTAGTTAAATTTTTTTGTTAAACTCTAGCAAAAAAATTGAGTGTTCTAAAAATGCCCTTTTATAGTGGGAAACATTCTTTACTGATTTGAAAATGTTTCTTTTTAATTCAGTGTTAATACATTAACATACTCAAAATGTTTCAATGCTGTTAGGAAATGCTAAATTCAGTGCAAACTTGAGTTTCAATAGAACTATTGCAAAGCACAGTGTAACAAAAAAAAAAAAAAAATCACACTTTTGAAAAATCGTTACAAACCTAATGTGCAAATTTTCCCATGAAAAGCTAAGTAAACCTAATAGCTACAACAAAGAGGTTTGTTTTAGGAATGGCACTTCCATAACAGAGACATTTACCACAAGATGTCTAGGACAGTGTAGTTGGGGGTGAAATTATAATTGTAATGATTTTATTCTGGACCAACAGACTTTTCCTAATTGCTTAATATGAACAAACTATGAGCTAAATTTAGTCCAATGTAAAACATAAAACACCAAAAGAGCATGGGACTGCACTAGCAGTGTGTAATTCACGCTTCAAAAAATACAGTGCCATAAAATGATTTACACATTTCCATACTTTTGATGAAGGGAATTTATATTCCAAGCAGTTGAGGTAAATGCAGGTGAGAAAATGATACAGTGACCTGTCTTCGTGACAGCTTATCTTAACACTTGGCATCAGCGCACACTGTCCTCCAAAGTGCAAAGTGGAATCCTGTATAGATTCTATGAGATGAACAACCCTGTTAAGGGATTTATTCAAATCTCTCTGTACCCTATGGCGGTTAAAATCTTTAAAACACCTAGTTAGTGTTCCATTCGACCAGCCTCCTTAATCATTAATCAGTTGAACATGATGGACTCAGGGTCCTGGTTCATCATCTGAGCCATGTGTCGGAGAACATCTTTTTTAGTAATGATCCCCAAGAGGCGGCTGAAAGACAGAACAAAAAAAAAAAGAGAACATGACACTCCTAGCTTTTGTAGCAACATGTCAGAGACTGAATAATACTATCTGCACTGAATGAAGGGTCAATAGGATTGAGGTGGACACACTAGTGGATTCCTGTGTTGCTCTCACCCACTGCGTGTGACCAGACACTGTCTGAGGCCCAGCTTGCGGAAGATGTCTACCACTGTCTCCATGGGTGTGTGGTCTGTCACAGTGAAGGGGCTCAGGTTGAGGATTCGTCTCAGCTTGAGCGGTTGTGGGTTGCTAACTTGGAGCTGGGGAACATCTTCGGTGAAGTACACCACTGAGTTACTCACCACTCCATCCTGCTTCTGACGGGCGTTTTCTGAAGGACAGCAACACAATGCTGACAGTAAAGTACCTATATACATATAAGTGCATTATTAATAATTCACATTTTTAAAATAATTCAGTTGTAATTTCACTACATCTTATGATTACTGACAAAAAATCTGAGAACAGTTTACTTGCATTTGTAATTTTAAAAAATAAACAGCTACATTAAGAGTGAGCAAAACTGAACAATAATTATCAAGGTGACAGAAATTGACAGATGTGTGTGATGAAGCTCTGAAAACTCACTTATTGCCAGGGTGAGGTCCCTACGCTGTACAAAGCCAATGAGGCGCTCCGACTCACGGGAGACCACCACCGGAAACCCATTGTAGTCTGTCTCCTTGATGAGTGCTTCCACATCCTCTACTGTCGTGCTATCCTGCGTGAGTACAGCTAGCGGGGGATCTCCACGGCGTGGCCGCATCACATCTGTGGCCAGGGTGCGGTGAGTGAACTCATCTTTCACATCCAAGAAAGGGTAGCCATTCAGCTGGATGTGGGATTCGTAGATGCCTTCCTTGCCGAAGGCATCTGCCACCCACTTGCTAGTGACAGCTGCTGCCATCAGGGGCACGATGTACTCCAGGCCACCAGTCAGCTCAAACATGATGACCACCAGTGACACCGTCATCCGAGTTACCCCACCTATGGACAGGTCATCCAGGAGAGACCCCACAGCTCAAAGGTGAGTACAGGAAAAAGTGTAACCCCTTAAACGAAGTGAACTGGGTAATTATGTAAGGCTCTGACCCAAACATGCTGCCGCTCCCACCATGGCATAGAGGCCTGGTGTCACACAATCTGCTCCTGGCCGACACCAGTTCTTAAAGATGATCCAGTCATGGTGGTGGTAAGCCATCTGCTCCACAGCAATGCCCACAATGCGGCCAGCAATGGCCCCTACAGCCATGCTGGGAATGAACAGCCCTGAGGGTATCTGTGTACACCAAAACACCAACAAAGAGATCATTTTCTTGCACTACATCGCATCTGGACACATGCTCATCAAAGACACCTGGCCACATTGTTGACACAGCCACTGACCTTCATTCCAAAAGTAAAGATGGTGATGATGATCTTGAAGACCAGAGCAAGGGCTAGCTGCCACAGTGCAGTGTAGACACCAGGTCCAGCAGGTCTGTCAGGGATGTCATCTAAAGGACGTGTCATGTTGGGGTCATTCACATAGTCACAGAGCTGGGATGACTCCAGAGCACCACAGTCATTGAAGAGCTCGGAGATGAGCTCACTGGTGCTACGCCGCGTGTAGGGGTTGGGAAAGGCCAAAATAGCAGTAATTCCCGTCACCACTATTACCTCAAATACTGGATACTTCCCTAGTTGTGTTGTCTTGCGCCGTCGGCACCAGGCAATGTTGCCACGGATGAATAGAGTCCCCCACAGGCCACCAAACACCCCCAGCAGAATAAAGGGCACAAGTTCTGCCATGTACCATGGAGTGTGGTACTCTACGTAGAAGAGCACCAGGCGGCTGTTGCCAAAAGGATTGATAGAGCGCAAGGTGAATGCAGCCACCAGGGCTGCAAAGAAGGATCTCCACAGGGTCTTCAAAGGAAAGTAGTAGCTCACCTGCAGAAACAGACTGTGAATCCTGTCTACCCATCCACACAAATAAAGGAACACTGAAATACAGTAAACAGACATGGCAAATTCTGTAAAACACAGTGTACTTTTTCTGATTAACAGGCAACCATACCTCCTCCAAACTGAAGAGAACTCCTCCAATTGGAGCCCCAAAAGCCACAGAGACACCTGCTGCAGCTGCTGCTGAAAGCACCTGTTCAAGTAGACCATAAACAATGATACACATGTAAAGACTGTTGGGCACTTCTGCATGTCATGCCATTATACAAACCAAGGCTGTGTGATAACAATGACAGCTGCAGGTTTCTCTGTCAGCCCCCAAGTACCAAAGCCTGTAATAAATCTATGGTATGTCATCTTGTTTACCTCTCTGCGTTTGCCCTCATTCTTGCTGTACTTCGAAAAGAGGCTACAGAAGAGGTTTCCACAGCAACAGGCCACATGAACCAGTGGACCCTCCTTCCCCAGGCTGAGTCCAGAGGACACTGCCAGCACCAGTGTGACTGTCTTTATTAGTAAGGTCCACTTTCCCAGGTAGCCCCGAATGATGAACCCACTTAGGATGGTCTTTATCTGGCAAAGGCATTGGGAGAAATCCATAATGTTCTCTTGTACCAGACAATAAACCTTCAGTCTGTGTTTTGATTTGAATCTATTTTTCAGCACAGTTATAGTCTCACTGTCAGTTATTTTGGACAAATTTGTCAACTAAATGACAAATTTAATGATTAGCTGTTTGAATGTACTGATATGCTCACCTCAGGGATTCCTGAGCCACATGCGTATGGTGCAAAGACACGCACAAGAGACACCGCCAAAAAAGAAAAGAACAACGCCCAAATGATGTACAGGAAATAGTTCAACAGATATGCCCCAGTACCCTGATAAGAGAAAAAACAAAGCAAAGCAGCTGTCATCATATGTAATTTGAGGTGTGCACCACACTACCCACAACCAGATTGAAATGAAAAGGTACACCTATAACTTTTTCACCATCAGCTGAGGAAAAGATAAAACTTGCCCGTGTGTGGCCCGTCATGAGCTCAGACCACGTCTGCCACTGTGGACACTTGTCCCGGTTGTCAAACGTGGTCTCATTTGAAGTCCAGCAGCACTGCTCATGACTATACCAGAATGCTGACAAACAGACCCCTTCTTTTAGGTCCGTCATCCAGTCAACAGCCAAATCAATGACCCCAGCCAGTGTTCCTACCATGGTGAAAGACGAAGTAGAAAAACTTTTGTGTTCTGACATTTTCTCACTGCAGTAATTCATTCAGCAATTATTAGCCTTTATTTCCCTAACATCTCTGGCCATGATGACTTTAAATGTTAGGTTTGTATGCCATGAAAACTATAATGATTTACATATTTATAAAGAAGGGAAATCTTACTCTGTTAATTTGGGGTAAGTATTGCACCTTTGGATTATAAGGTGACAAGTTTTATTCAATTCTGAATTCAGATTAAAAGGTTTTGTGTTGATCTGAATTTTATACATACTGCTAATTTAAATGTATTGAATTCATAGATCTTTTTTTCTCCAGAACAACTCACAGTTCAGAGTAAACACATTTACAGTAACAAATCTTTATGATGAGAGTCCCCCTAGCACTTACCTGAAAGAAGGCCAATCAGAAGCATGACCACCCATCCTGACCAGGCATCCAGCAGACTCTTCACAAACTCCCAGATGGACTCCTTACTCTTACTGGTGATCTAGGCAGACATTACACAGGGATTTGTGTAAAATAAGATATTAGAATTCAAAGTGTTGAAACAGCAATCTCAGCAGCAGCCTGAGTCGAACATGGCATGAGCTGAGGTGAGAAGACCTTAACATGTGGACAAAAAGAACACATTTAGGGGACAAGTGAAAGACCTTTCTGTGGCGATCCGTGTCACGAGACTTCTCCCGCAGCCAGTCAATGGTGTGGAAATCCTCATAGGTGCCCACATCTGGGAAAGGCTCATCCAGGAAGTCCATCAGGTTTCCGGAGCCATTCATCTCCTCGCCAGGTGTCACACTGCTCTCCACTATAGGCCGGTGGGGGACATGGACAAAACATCACCTTCGGCACACAACCACCAAGAGTTTAGTCATTACATAATAATAATAATAATGGGTTGTGGGGCCTTTATTTTTGTAACAGCCTGTTTAGGTATCGTGGACAAAACATGCTGTCAACAAGATCCAGTGGATTCATATAGACAGAGAAGGAGACACAGCACTGCGGGGGGACACGCCTATTACAGGAAAACACACGTCACCATTTCTTCTCATACACCTCTTCAAAATCAGCTACCACAGGAAATAACTACACTCTTTCAATTCAGAACTGACGGAAGATCCATGGAAGCCTGTTTTCAGTGAGCTCACGTCAGACCTCCTTATTTTATTACGAAAATGATTAATGTTGTTTTTTTTCCCCCCGCACGTTGCCAGGCGTTGCAACTACAGAGACGCATACAGGGTGACGTCGCCGTAAACTGGCGATTTGAGCCACTGTTTCGGTTGAGACGCGTTCGCAGTGACTCACCTTCGGCTGCCATCATCCCGTCTCTCATCCCGCCTCAGAGCGAGCACAGCTCCCCGCGAGCAGCCGCGCGCATTCCAACGTTGTCTTCTGTTAAAAAAAAAAAAAAAACGGCGACGCGTATTACGTTACAACTCTAGTGAATTTCTTTATAAGAATTTATTATTTTTAGTATTATTCTTGCCTTGTACAGTACCGCTTTTGTTTACGCAGCTGCGTCCGCAATCTGTGACAACGGCCTGAGGCCACGTGACGTCAGCTGTCCGTCGAGCACATGGGGCAAAGTGGAGTGGTATGCGGCTGTGCGCTGAGATGCCTTTCTGTGGGCTGAGTGATTATTGAAGCCGCATCTACCATAAATAAATCACTGGTTTATTTCATGAAACAGTACAGCTATACGACTGATTAAACCACTGCAGTGCAGCTATGTTTTAGTCGTATAGCTGCACTGCTTTATACTCGTTTGGTTATTTTTTGGCCATAACAATAATTAATACAAAACTTGCACATACATTATTTGTGGCATATCGAAATACCTGCAAACGTTTAGTTAACGTCCCATACATCGCAGCACAGTACAAAAATAAGTTAGAGAAGTGGCATTAAAGTGCAGTTTCATATGCAAAAATGCTAGACAGTATATCTTGTGACTGTTTTTGGTGCTTGAGGTTGCAAGTTACCAGTTCAAATCTTACTCTTGCTGTATTTGTTTACCCTGAACATTAATATCCTGTTCTATAAATTGGTAAATTGCTATGTAACATAAGCTACCTTGCTAAATAAGTGTAGCTGCACCTTATTGAATATTTCACCCTCAGAGTAGCTCTAAACAGCAATGCAACAACATTAGGGTTGTTGCAGCATGACAAACTAGGAAAACTGTAACAAGCTAGAGACCAGATCAGATGAAAGTGCAGAGTTTAATGGAACCACAAAGTTGAATGAATATCAGGGCAATCCAAAGACACAAAGGTTGATAACCCAGACAGATATTCAGAGACCAGAAAGGCACCAAATCAAGCAGTCAGTCCAAGACACAAAATCCAAAACCCATAATCACAAGCCTTGAACCTAAAGTCAAAACACCATGGAGACAGCAAATAGCACAACTCACTCAGAACTACAAAACAATAACAAAACTTCACAAAGAGCCTTAGCCCAAACACTTGTTTAAATGCTATTGTAAATTGACAGCAGGTGTACCAGTAGACCAGTAGTGATCAGTAGACCGAGGAGTCTGATCGCCTGTAGATGGCGCTAGAGTTCCTTATGACAAAAACCGTGTGGCTTTTCCCACTTATCAGCATTACAAAGTCCAACAGTCTGTTTTTAAAATTGTTTGGAAGTTTTATACATTAAAAGTCAGTGACAAAACTACATTAAACATTAAGAGTTATTGTATGTAAAAAGTGAACGTGATGACAAAAGGAAAAAATAAAGTTGAACTGTTATATATTGCTCTTGCTTGCATGTATCTTAAAATGACACCTTTTTTACTTTCTATTTGCTTTCCACTTTGCCTGACAATTGGGATCTGGCCATCAGTTGGGTGAAAAAATGAGGGAATGGAAGACTATCTTGATTTGATAAAAAGTCAACATTTTAAAAATGCTTCCTGTTTACATTTTGGTGGTATCCGGAGTGACTAACTGGAGTCTGGCTGGAATCAAACAGATTTTGCCAATCTCTCCTTGTGCCTGTTGTTCTCCTCTTTGCTTTTGTAGCTCAACAGTGACACCAAAGAAGCAAGTAAAAAACATCAGAAGAACAGCATATGGGATTTCTTAATTCAAAGAGATTGTGAAGGAACCATCATTTTGATTAGGTTATACGAGCTGATTTAACAGTGTTTTTTGGACTCAGTGAAAAGAAGCTTTTCTGTTCAACATATAAAGCTGTAAGCTTGGAGATCATCATGCGGTCATGCATGTATGCTCTGGAGCTTCTGGGGATGTTTTTCTCCATCATAGCCTGGCTCTGCTCCTTTGCCACCGCCATGATACCTACCTGGATTTCCCACACCCCAGAACTGCCTTCTACAGGGAGCTACGAGTATGGTTTGTGGGAGTCCTGTGTGATACATGAGAATGGCAATATGAAGTGCAGCACATATGGCACTGTCCTAGGATTGCCATTGCACATCCAGCTAGCTCAGGCCTTCATGTGCCTGGGTCTGACCACCGGTGTTCTTGGCATACTGCTGTCTATACCAGGACTTTACTTGATCAACTGCTGCAAGGGCCCTGAAGGTCAGCAGGCCAAGAGGATCATGAAGATACTTGGGGGCATCTTTTATCTTCTGACTGGAGTGGAGGTACTGATACCAGTGTCATACATTGCCCATTTGACTGTTCAGCACTTCTTTGATGATTCTGTGTCAGAAATGCTGTCAAGATCAGAGTTTGGTGATGCCCTCTTTTGTGGCTGGGTAGCTGGCTTCCTCCATTTGTTGTCTGGGGTCCTGCTGGTGAGCTCCTGCTTCTGCTCACAGAGAGAACCAGTCCCCACAACCTATAGGAGACAGTCTGTGAAAGCTCTTGCTTACTCTACCAAAAGTACATCGGAGTTTGTGTGAGTACTTCCAGCAGTCTCTGTCTTAACAATGACTGCACAGATTTTGTCCATGAAAAAAATGTTTTGTATAATTTTAAGTATGAGTTCATTTTTCCACAAATGTAACAGAGATTTGTTATGCCTGTATTCAGTGGGATATCGGTTTAGTATCAATTGTGTATCATTGTGGTCATATTTGACTACTATATCAGTTCTTGCAATCTTTTTGTTTTCACTTTTCACTACATTTTTATAGAATTTTTAATATTTTATTTGTTTTAAACAACATTAACACATCAAAAATTAGAGAGAAAATAGCAGAGTCATGAATAGTTATTTACTTAGTTTAGGGTATTATTATTGTAATACAATTACAGCTCTTTAAAATCTTTAATATCTCTCTAAACTACAGATCGGATCATTGTGTATTGTTTTTGCTAAAATTTTTATAGCTTCTAGTTATATTTGCCACAATCTGTACAACCATTTTTGCCATTTGTTTTAATTTTGCAGATTTTATTTCAAACTAAAAAATGTAAGGAATCCATTTTAATGTGTCTAAAATGATAATAAACATATATTCATATAATTAATTAATATATTAATTAGTAATTTATTAATTTAGGGTATGTTAAATTAATGTTATTTAACATACCTGAATAAAATGAACAGCAGGAATAATAATAATAATAATAATAATAGTTTATTATTATTAGTAGTAGTAGTAGTAGTAGTATTTCTTAATTTTTTTTAGCAGTTTCCTTTATTACATTTGCTGATTTTTAACCCCAAATTTTAACCCCAAAAAAATTATCCACATCTATTTCTTAGAGGAATTGTGCATATATGCTTTAATGATGTAATTAAGATGGTTCATTAATTAAGGCTGTTTAACTTTCTCTTCATATGGCTAGTTATAAAGAGGAATGGCAGCAAGAATTCTCTTTCCTTAGTTTAAGCTGACTGAGAAACAAAATTATGTGCACTTAATGTATATGTGGTTAATGCATTGAACTATAGCCAGTGCATTCACAGGGGACAGTGATCCTGCTGCTTTTATTGATACTGGTTGTAAATGGCATTGAAAGAGAATAAAAAATAAAATACTAACTGGTTACTTATTCTTTTAACCATAAAAGATTTTTAGAACTGCTCTCTTTTTTATTTATTTCTTCCCTATTAACTTTGCTGCACTCTATTTGATATATCCACCAATGAATAGGATATAACAATCAAATGTCACACAGAATTCCATTGCTTGACTTCCTTCCCAACATTAATTATCTTTATCAAGTTTTCTGACAAAAAGTGTGGTATCAAGCTGAACCTGATAAGCAAAGCATAAACATTGCAACTGGAATCATTAAGTGAATTATTGTTATTGTTACACCCTATTGACTGGCGCCTTCCTGCTGCGTGCTGCTTGTACAGGAAGGTCAGCCCTGTGTTCAGCCGAGGACTGTGGACTGGAAACATGCTGTTTCTCAAAGATAAGCTGATACAGGCAAATGGCCTTTATGGACATGGAAATTATATCATTAGGCCCTCCAAATGGTGTTGATATGTGGCAAATGATACAGCATGTTTTGTAATACTGAAAACTATATTTGAAAATTCACCATATCATGCCTATTTACCATTAAACGTGTTTAATGCATAATCAATACATAAAACTGTCAAATGAATGTTATCAGCCCTTTTAAGCTTTTGTTACAGAAAAATTAAAATTAAAATTAAGGCTAAATAAAATGACCAACAGCTAATACAGTTTATATTAAACAATATCTTTACATAAGTCACTTCAGTGTTGCAAAATGCTGTGCATTGACTTTTAACATAAATCCTGAAACAAACACAGCAAGTTGTATTGATTTACTGATGCTTCAAAGCCAAATATGACATGTATGGAGCTTTTCATCTGTAGGTAGCCATTTATTTAATGTACACTTGCAAAAAGTAGACAAACTCACTGTATAGCTGCAACTGTATCTCTTTGGCTGCTGTTGAAATAAACTTAAGCACTTCAAATTCACAAGAGAAATCCAAAAGAAAGTTAATGAAAATATAATAATTTTTTTTTTAAATCTAAATTATTTCCCAGTATCATACGACTGTTAGAGTTCTCATTTTTTCTGCAATAAAGTTTAGTAAAAACCCTCTGTCTGGCTATGAAGCAAGGAAAATTCCAGATAAGATAAGAAATGGAAAGGCTTTCCTGGAAGTCACTGGACAAGCTCATCATAGAAAAGTATCTTCCCACTATATTCTAAATAGAGTGCTGTTAGAGAGGTATCCAGCCCCATACTACTCTTTTCTCAGGGGAACATGTAATTTGATTCCCTTGGCTGTTGGATATCAGGAAGGATAATAAGAATGGGTCAAACTTTGCATACTATCTCCATTTACCATTTCTGGCATTCACAGTTCATTACTCTAATTGCATTTAATAGATGCTGCAGTGTAAATCCGGCTCCCAGAGAAATCTGGTATACTATTTCACCTTTTGCAGTTAAATATTTAGCAATAAACATCATAAAAATAACACATAAAAACAAGCAAAACATATTGCAATATTTAAATTCTTCATTTTGTTACGTTATAGTTTTACTCTCTTATTAATTCTTATTAATTTTTTACCACATTATATTATGACTGAAATAACCCTAAGTGTCACACTAACAATAAAACTAATATGAATTTTGCATTCCATTGCAGGAAAGCTGTATAGTTAAAAAATTTAGGGAAATATTTGATAGAATATTCCATCTTAAAGGTTCTGATTGAGTGAGCTCCTCCTTCTTGACACTCAGAAGAGATCCATTTATCCATCCATTATTGTAAAAGCTTTTTCTGGTCAGGTCTGTAGCAGTATGGAGCCGATACAAGAATCAAAAGGCCTTAAGCTAGAATGGTATGCATTGGACAGTCACAGGGGTAGCCACACACACTGTCACACATATGGACAATGTATAGTTACCATTCATCCATTGATCTACCCATCCATTCATTCTTCTGCTTTCCTGGTCAGGCTGGTGGTAATGTATATAGCCACCAATTAATCTGAAACATATATCTTTGGTATATCTTTGGGTTGTGGGAGGAAACTGGACCACCGAGAGGAAAATCATGCAAACATGGGGTGGACATGAAAACTCCACACAGACTGAGCTGGATTTGTACCTACACACAAGCAGCACTCAGAAGACATTGTTTTAATATTTTAATGGGTCACACAACATATAGCAACTACCTCATGACATCAGACTACAGCAAATTTAAAAAGTAATCATTTACATCATTCATTTATTTAATACTAGGCTCCAGATTGCTATGACCCTGCTCAATAAACCAGTTATTGATAATGGACAGATGGACACGAACTATACAATACCAAGAACAAGGAAAAGTTATGCCAGTAAATTTCATAAAAGATTTCAGGTAGTATATACTGGACAACACAAAAAGTGAAAAATGTGTAGAAAGTATAATTGATGATGGGATGCAAGGTAATGAGCATTACGAATGTCACATAGTCCATAGGAGCTGTGTGTATGCAAAATGCAAAACCAATCAAAACCAAAGTATTGGGACAAAACAAGTCTAGAGGCGATTTCATATGTTTCACGGATAATAAAACATGTATACTACTTCATGTACAACCGAAAGCATTTCAAAAACTATTAATATTGCTAACTAAAATGAAAATGATATGTTCAAGGGTATACAAAACATTAAAATGTATCTGATGTTGGTATGTTGTGCAGTAACAATATTAGCATAAATTAAATATTCCGTCAACATTCATAAATACATATCTTACAATTGTATTATCCTTTAAGAAATCTGTTAAACCTCTTATGTGATTGAAAGTTTTTAGGTATAGTATAACAATTTTTAAATATAATATATAGTGTAATAATACAAGGAATGTTATACTTTTTGAAATGTTATTCAGATCTCAGGTTGAAATCCATGAAACTAATCATAACTCTTACAATTTTAGATAATGCGGGAACATGGAGATCTCACTGTCATGAAGTCCAGCCTCACTGTGACAGTCAGTGTTTCATAGACACCTTTCAGTGAAGGACAAGCCACTGTTTCACCTTTACTTGGAGCAAAAGGGTGTGACCATGTAATGGATAAGCTGGAAACCTGTACAAGAAAAATACAATACCTCTGGCTACCATCAGCACAGAAGAGATGATTTCAAAACCAATGCCTATCCCCTCCTGCTGCTTCATTGAGGTATTAGGCATGTAGAAGCTGGGTGGGAAAGCTCTAGTAGGACTGTCAACCACTGAGCAGATGTTCCAAGCCAGTGGCATAAATACACTCCTGCTGTTGCTACACTGGCCAACAAAAGCATTTGAGCAGTACAGATCTCTGGTGGCACTAACGGGTTCCACATATTCATGGCCTGGCAGAACAGTCGCTCATTACCTGAAGTCACCAGCAGGTGGCTGTAGACGCAGCCCCTCTAGATGCAAACCCTGGCTACTGCCAAAGTGTCAGCCACATACCATACCCTCCATTGGATCAATCCAGCCATCACTGTTGACAAGATCCACCTAAAACTTCCAAAACATTAGCCCAGAAACTGTACATGAGACGTGTAAAGCATGTTTCAATGATTCTCCCCTCAAGTGTCCAAGTGAAAAAAAAACCTTTTTCTAGGCAGAAGTGGTCTCCTGATGAGTGGAGTGGTGACTCAGCAGGGGCAGGGTATGATGAATTCAAAATTATTAATGATAGTCTGAGAGTCTATCCATTTCACATCCTGTTTCTGTGAATGGTAATGTCTGCAGTCTCATCTCTTAGTTATCGTTCCCTGTCTCCTAGAGATCTTGTAAACCAAACACCAGTGTCCCCTGCTAGAGAAAGAGGGAAACAGCACAAAAGTATATTTTAAAGGCATTTTTAGTGTTTTCTCTTTGTGAAACATTTATCAAAACATACAGTTTTAACAATGTCATGCAGTTTGTGCTTTGTAATTTTGAATGATTTATACATATTGAATGATGATCAATTTGGAATGATGTCACAATTCACTCCCAAAACAACACACAACCAGGAGGCTGAGAGGAAAGAATGCAGGGGGAAACAATCACACCGCCGATAACCCAACCACAGCACTATAAACTCCAGGCAGAAGATCCTCAAACAAAGTAACAAAGGACAACACTCCATACATGCACGTGAGACATGCAATACCTCGCAAAGACAGAAAGGAGGGAGGAGGCTACATAGAAGGGCAGCTCACCAGATAACAAGGGACAGGTGAGAGCCCAAATAGAAATCAGGTGCAAGAGAGTGGGAAAGATAGGGTTCAACGGGGTTGTTTAAGTGGAACGGGCGGTGGGGCGCAGCAGTTTGTGACATAGCCCCCCCCCCCCAAGGAGTCCGCCAGGGCTGGAGGAGTGGAGTGAACGGGAGGCTCAGGAGGCGGGTGCGACCTGGTGGCCGGCCCCGGGATTTCAGGGCCAGATGGTCCTGGTGAAACTGCCGGGAGAGAGTGGGGTCTAGAATGTCCGAGGCATCCACCCAGCAGCGGTCCTCCGGGCCATAGTCCTCCCAGTCCACTAGATATTGTAGATGGCCCGCTTGTCGACAAGAGTCCAGGAGTCACTCCACAGTGTAGGCTGGTTCACCATCAATGATGCGAGATGGAGGTGGGAGGGGTTGGTCGTGAGCTGAATCAAGGGGACCAGGGACGAAAGGCTTGAGCAGAGAGACATGAAAGGATGCAGTAATGTGCACGCGAGGTGGAAGATGCAGTTTATAGGTAACCTCGTTGATTTGTTTCATGATTTTAAATGGGCCAATGTACTTGGGTAACAGCTTGTGAGAACCCTGGGGGTGTTGCATATCCTGGGTGGAGAGCCATACCTTTTCCCCGGGGTCATGGTGTCAGGGATCCCCCCGACAATGGTCGGCCAAACGCTTATGGCACCTGATTACCTTCCGGATATGTTGATGAACCAGGGACCAAACCTCCTTGCTGCATCTGACCCAGTTGTCCACAGCGGGTGCACTGGACGGTGAGGGATTCCAAAGAGAAAAAGGGGGTTGGTAACCCAAAACACACTGATAAGGAGTCAGCCCTGTGGTGGAACGTTTAAGTGAGTTCTATGCTATCTCAGCCCAGGGGAGGAAATGAGACCATTCGATGGGAATGCGCCACAATAAATACAAAGGAACTTTTTCAGTTCCTGGTTCATCCTTTCGCATTAGCAATTATCCTGTGGGTGGTACCCTGAGGTGAGGCTGATGTTTACACCAAGTTTCTCCATAAATGATCACCAGACTGCTGAAGTGAACTGGGGACCCCGATCCGACAATGTCTTCTAGCAAGCCATAATAGTGGAACACCTCGTGGAACAGAAGCTCAGCAGTGCAGAATGCAGAGGGTGGCCCAGGAAGAGGGACGAATTTCATGGCCCGGGAGAAACGATCAACGATAGATAAAATTGCAGTATTACCGTCAGAGGGAGGAAGATCAATGATGAAATTGAGAGCTATGTGAGACCATGGACATTCAGGAATGGGCAGAGGAACAAGTTTACCAGCAGGAAGGGTTTTGGGAGTTTTGCTGCAGGCACAAACGGAACAGGAAGAAATGAATTGATGGATGTCCCGGGCCATGTTTGGCCACCAGTACTTACGAGCCAGGAGCTGGAGGGTGCGGGACTCCCCGGGGTGGCCCGCACTCAGGCATGTGTGGGCCCAGGCCATGAGGCGAGAACGGAGGGAAGGAGGAATGAACCTGCGGTTTGGGGGACATTGCAGGGGGATGGGGACAGAGTGTAGTAATGTCTCTAGTTCTTGATCGAACTCCCATTGAATAGCGTTAAACATCCGAGATGGTAGGATGGGTTTTCCTAAATATGCTGGTTCCAGAGGGGAAACATGGGCCCGGGATAAAGTATCTGCTTTTCCATTAGTGCGGCCCAGACGGTAAGAGATGGTACAATCAAACTGGGTGAAAAATAAGGAACAGCGAGCCTGACGGGCATTAAGGCAGCGAGCACATTTAACATATTCTAGGTTACGATGATCTGTGATGACTTGGAAAGGATGGGTAGCTCCCATCAGCCAGTGGCACCACTCTTCCAGTGCTAACTTAATGGCAAGGAACTCCCAGTCCCCTACATCATAATTACATTCGGTGGGGGAGAGTTTCCTAGAGAAGTAAGTTATGGGATGGTCTGGCCAGCATGCCCTGAAATTGAGAAAGGATGGCCCCTACCCCCCACACTGGATGCATCTACCTCTACAACGAATAGGAGAGAAGGGTCAGAATGACTTAGGACAGGTGCAGAACTAAAAAGGCTCTTGAGCTTGGCAAAAGCCTGCTTGGCTGTGGGGGACCACAGAAGATGTTTGGTATTGCCTTTTAGGAGAGAGGTGAGGGGAAGGGCCACAGAGCTAAATGAGCAGATAAAGCAATGGAAGAAGTTAGCAAACCCAGGAACCGTTGCAATTCCCTGCTAGACTGGGGACGGGGCCAACTGGTGACTGCCTGCACCTTACCCAAGTCCATGTGAATGCCCTCTGGTGAGATTATGTACCCCAGAAAAGCTATGGAAGAAAAAACCCACACATTGTTAATGAACGCCTGGAAGACCGCTGGAGCATTGGCCAGCTCAAAAGGCATAACCAGATATTCGTAATGCCCTGAGGTGGTGCTAAAGGCAGTCTTCTACTCATCTCCCTCCCTGATGCATATGAGGTTATAAGTGTTACAAAGGTCTAGATTGGTAAACACACGGGCTTCCCATAGTTGCTCAAGGGCTGAGGGAACGGGTAAGTATCTTTTAGTTACCTTTTCTAGGGCCTGATAATCAATGCAGGGACAAAGGGAGGACTCTTTTTTAGGGACAAAGAAGAAGCCTGCACCTGCCAGGGACTGGGAGGGATGAATAAACCCATGGGCTAACGCCTCCTGGATGTACTCCTCCATAGCACGGGTCTTAGCCGGTGTCAAAGGGTAGGGACTGGTATGGGGAACCGCTGCCCCCTCCACTACATCTATGGCACAGTCATATTCGCAACGGGGGGGCAGGGTGCAGGCGCTGCCTTTATTGAACACCAGGGCCAGATCGGAGTATTTGGGGGGAATGTTGCTAGGTAATGGCTCAGGTGCGGACGTGATATGGCCCACACAGACCACTCGCTTGGGGTAACGGAAACAGTGACATTCACAATACGGGGACTGGGAAGTAATCTTGATGCTCCTCCAGTAAATGCTGGAGTTGTGGAGTCGAAGCCATGGTTGACCCAGAATAATGGTGCCTGAAGCAGCTGGGATAAGGTAAAAGTCCCGTTCCTTGACGTGGAAAGCGCTGATGCAGACTGAGTGGTTTGGTGCGACTGGTTACCCGTCCCGAGCCCACCAGGGACCCGTCAATAGCTGAGATGGTTAGCGGCTGTGGCAGCTCCTCCCAGGGTATATCCTCCTGCTTAGCCCAATCCTCATCCATAAAGTTGCCTTCCACGCCAGAATCAATCAGGGCTGAAACAGGGAGGGAGCAGTTAAAATCCTGGTGGTCATTCAGTTTATTACCAGCAGGTTTGGACGAGGCAACAGGGTGACTCACCGCAGCTCCATCACCCAAATTAGAGGAACGGCGCAACAGGCACACTGGGCAGGTGGTGAGTCCATGACCTCCAGAACCGCAGTAGAGGCACAGCCACTGAATGAGTCAGCGTTGGCATTCCTGGGCAGACAAGCATGCAGCGTCAATGTCCATGGGCATCACTTCCCTAGACTTCAGGGTTGGAACCACGCCTATGGGTGCCAGAAGGTGACGGCAGTGCCTGGGGCTAATGGTTAGCTGGTGACCCAGATGAACTGCCAGGGTGATCAGTTCATCTAGATTAAGGACCAGATCCCGACAGGCTAATTCTACTTGTACCTCGATTCTCAAACCAGCCTTGAATAGTGTAGTCAGTGCTGGCGGGTTCCAGCCACTAGCTGTTGCCAGGGTGCAGAACTCCAGTGCATAGTCTGCCACAATTTGTGTGCCCCGAGTGAGGCAAAGCAGCAGCTCCCCAGCAGACTGACCGCCCCAATGGTGATTGAAAGTCATCTTGAAGGCTGACAGAAAGCGGATCTCCTCCTGTTGAGCCCCCCACACAGTCGTAGCCCAGGAGAGGGCCCTTCTGGTTAGACAGGAGATGACAAATACAAATTTTGACAAGTCATCGTCCCTGGGGTGGCTGGCAAAATAGAGGGAGCACTGGAGCAGGAACTCCTCACAACGCTCAGGATGGCCACCGTACCATTTAGGTTCTGAGACAGGGAGGAAAAACTGGCCCAGGTCCCCGGAGCTGGTACGTCGGGTGAACAGTCCGGTCCAGGGCCACGTGGTCTACATACACCCAGCCACCTCCTCCTGCCAGACACTCAGTGCCTTCACTTCCTGTGTGAGAGCTGCCAGCTGTTGGTGACACTCCCCTAGGTATTTCCCCTGGAGAGCAAGGGCCTCAGCCAGACTCAGGGGGGGGAAATCAGATGTGCCTGCTACCTCCATGGGTGGCAAGGTATTCTGTCACAATTCACTCCCAAAACAACACACAATCAGAAGGTGGCGGGGCACTGGAGTTCGTGACAGATGACTGCATGTAAATGTACATTCTGAGATTTTCGAATCCACACTGAATAAGAAGTTCAATTAACTAAATAATGAGTTAACTAATTCTGTATTTTTTCATGTACAAAATAAAAATTGATTTAAGCACTAAATTAAAAATAATATTTAGATATGAACTTTCGGACATTAATATTATAAGTTTTGTGGAAATGGTAAATAGTTGGAATAATATGGGAATGGAAATAATCACTTTTTTGACTAGCTTGGCTGAAAATAATTGAGATTTACTCACAATTAATTTAGATTTTAAAAATATTTGCTTACTTCAATAGTCACTATGGCTCAACTCCTATGTGCACACTGAAAACAATATTTTAGCTGGGTTTAACACAAAGACTTACTCATGTAAGCTTTGTGTGTGAAGATTCAGATTTACAAAATTTACAAAATATATGGGCAATATATTAAAAGTCATATTTATAAGATTGGTGTTAAAAGTCATTTCATCATGTCCATTTAAAAAAGTACAGTGATTAACATATTTCCGGCTGAAACAATGAATTGCTTTGGCCCATTTTTTTCAATTACCTTGAGAATACATTAGTAATATTACAAACTGACATTACATTGTTATTTTTTCTCAAAATACTTTCTGTGTTGATGGGTAAAGACAATTCCTGGATGAAAACCATCCTCCATGGTAATGCACATTGGTTGGAAATACATGCATAATGCTTTTACACATGTAATCTGACAATAATGTCATCTAATTTAAAAGAAAGATTAATTAATTGTGTTCACTGAAGTGCTGCGAAGAAAGCAGTGTTAATCATACATTTCAAATCTCCATTTATCTAGACTTGGGCAGTAGTTACAATTGAAATGGAGAATGAAGGCTTTTTTGAGATAATATTAAAGTTTATTTTAATTAAAGTCTGCATTCCAGCTTGATGCATCAACACACAGATATTTGCATTAGCCATGCACAGGGAACATATGCAAAGACACATTTATCTGAACAATCAGTTTAAGAAGGGCTTTATAGGTGTCTCCCCTTGATGTTTTTGATGCCAGGAGAAGGAATTTATTGTAGTAGATCATCCACATGGAAATACTCAGAGATTTTCAGGAGACAAGAACTCCTGTAGAAAATAGTTGCACATTCATTAATTTAATTTATGCCCCTGTACTTTAAAATAGTCAGCCTAATAGTCAAGGTTAACAGTCGCAAGTATATATTCATTGTAGCCCCGATTATTTTTTTCAGAAAAATATGAAATATAACCTTATTTATTATGACACAGTTGCAGGTATTCAACATATAATAATTATAATCAGTGAAATTTCTGTATAACATGGTTTTTAACAAACAGCTTAACCAGGGCAAACTAATTACGAATAAAATAAATCACCTTAAAAATGGGAATGTCAACATCAGAACTGAGAAACCCTGATATGCCGTTAATTAGTTCTCATATTTAATGTTTATCTGAAATGCATCCATATGATGATCTTTAAGTACAAACAGCAGCATATTTTAAATAGTTAAATTATACTCGGAAACTGTAAAATATCATTCATATCTAAAAAGCTATAATAGTCATCCAACAACAGTTAAAAAAGTTTTAAATATTAAGTCAAACACTTTGTGTTTTTATTTAGAGGACTTTTGGTCACTAGTTTTGCAGAATGTGTAAGGCCCTTGAATTGCATTTTTTTGAGAACTGTATACATATTGCTGTTTTATGGTCGGTTCAGAAGTGATGAAAACCTTTTTGAATTCAGGTACGCACTGATGAAATCCTGTTTGAATTCAGATACACATTAAACCAGGTAAAGAATGGATGGTCACAAAGTGGACCCCAACTCATAGTTATTCTGACCCTGATACAAACCCTCCTTCTTGCTGCAAGTCAAAAACTGAACAGTCTACCTAAATTAAGAGGTCTGGGCAGAATGGCAAGTCTTCCTTAGACATGAATCTGCCCTCTGATGGAAGGCTGTCCATCAGACCCCTGAGCTGCTCCTCATGTAGTCTGATCTTGTCTTCCAGTTTACGTTGTTCAGTGATGAGCACAGACTTCATCTTGACAAAGTGCACATAGCTGGCTAATCGGTCCTCACTAAGGTAATGGGCCAGGATGTTGTAGACCACACGTTCCCGGTGATCCAGATCCTTCTTCAGCTCTCTGGCATCTTGGTGCTGCCGAATCAGCTGCTTTCGTTTGTCCAGCAGAGAGCGCTATGTCAAAGCAAGCAAAAGAATTTTCAGTGAGCAAGACTGAAAACAGCAAGTACAGCCAGTAGCGAACATGTATGAAACAAGTATTATGTCATAATCAGAAAAAACATTAAGAAGAAATATTACGAATAAGTTATAACAAAAAACAGTGATTTGTCATAAAATTTAAAAATGGTAAGTATTAAATTATTTTATCTCATTGTATTATTTATTTATTATTGTATTGAAATGGATTGTTTGTTTGTAATTGTGCATATCTGAGGAAGGAATTTTGGGAATTAATATTTTCAAGCAGAAGGAAAAATAAAATTTAAAGTGTGTGATCTCAATAAATTATTTTTATAAATTGAACTATTGTCCAATAAGTAACTCCGAACATCCTTAGTTCATTACCCCTACCTTCTCCTTTGGAGACATTTGTGCATCAAGGTTACTCAGGGCTTTCTGCACCCTGGCCAGGCGACTGGTTAGTGCCATCAGCAGGCTGACCACCTTGTCCACATCACCAACAAACATACGAAACTTGTTCAGCTCGTTGGGCTTGCCAAGCTTCTGCAGGGCTCGGTCCAGCTCCTCCCCCAGTGCATCATTAACCTGCACATCCTGCTGCATACTCTTCTGTGCCTCTTGCAGAACCTGCAGCTTCCTGCTTAGGCTCGCAGCCAGCTGTGCAAAACAAAGGGCCATCCATCAACACAGCTTTGGCCTGATGTGGGTTTCAACTGCCTATCAGTTCATCAGACCATGTTAACTGCGCACACCCAAATTAATTTTATTTATTAGTTATTTTATTCATTTTATTTAATTCTCTTCACTGATATTCTCTAAAATTCCTGTTGAAAGAGAAGCAAATTCAACCTGTGTTTTTGTGTCAACAAGATGCACTCAGATCTGATAGAATTATAAAATGTTCTAAATTCAACTCACTTCCCCAGTGTTTACATTTCACATCTGTGCTTAGTTCGTGATCAGTAACAAGAAGACCAACACTTGAATGCGTTTAATCAATCAACAACTGAAACTCAATATGAGAGGATTAAACAAATGTAAGCAAGGAGTAGAGAGGTTGTCTGTCCATTGGCTGCATCAGTCATTTTGAGCTAGGGTATTAGTAGCTTTGCCATCAAGATATCTAGATACCTCAGAGTCATGCTCCTGAATCTGCTCCTGTGTGTTCTTTATCCTCATCGGGAACTGCTCTGTAGGTACTGAGGTACTAGACAACATGGAGTCAGTGCCTCTAGAGCCAGAAGTTTGTATGGTGTCCTTCTTCCAACTGGGACAATGACAAATACTAGTCAGCAAGGACATTGAATAGGGAATTAGGTACAGGATTCAAATAAATTAAATGTAATAAATCTATTCACATCTTTAAATGTTAGGAAATAAATTACATTTCATTTAATGTTTCGTAGGCAAATAAAAGTATTGTGCTGTACTAACTGGTCCTTAATATCAGTTTTCATAGACATAATTACCAAGCACAAATAAAAACTGCCCTGAGGTCTCTTCTGTTAATAAAGCATTGGAAATAACAGGTACATGAGATATATCAAACGGTTATTCAAAATTTAAACTGTCAATATGAAGGGTTTCAGACACACAAAGTGCTGTTCTCTAAATTCATTTCATTGGACTCTGACCAAGCATGCAAGTTGCACCAAAGTGGAGTCATGAAAATTGGAACTGCTCACCTCTCCTTGGTTGTTCTATTTGGTCCAGGTGTTGAGGACATCCTGTTATTCTTAAGTGGTCTCTCATACATATTCACCCCTGAGACCCCAGTATGAGCCATATGAGCAGTCCTATGACCCAAACCCCTCTGCCCCATGTTGTCGGTGAACAGCTGGTGGCTGGAGGAAGCTTTTTTAGGCAGTGGGCGTTGGTGCCTCTCTTCCTCCATGTCTTCAGTAGGAATAGCCATGATAGCAGCCTCTTCTACAGTGGTGTTCTCCACCATATTCTCCATTCTGGGTCCATGCAGACATGCATTAGTAGTATACTGATTCAAATCTCTGCACCACTAAGGAAGGAACATGGTGCTCTACCACAATTAAAATAATAGAAGACCAATACAACATTTTCAAAAGCATTATAATCTTCAGTGTAATACACTGGTCTAGTTTAGGTTTAAAATGAAATAATTATTTACTTGATGTTCTAATGTGCATACCTTTCACTAGCAAAGGTTTATAATTAACATAATAAGATTTTTGCATATAGTAAAATCCACAAGTTGTCTTTTTCGTAGAACTGTATTACTATACAGATTCCACATTTCAGAAAAAAAGCTTGTTTTAATTTAAGCAGACTGTCCTCAACAGACTTTTTCAGATACTCTACCTGCATTCATCTTGTATGGTGACAGACACCTGTAGCTTGATGCCATGAGAAGAAAACTGCTGAGAGCGAGTGTGTAGCTGAAGTTTGAGCCTACATTCCATGTATGAAGAAGACACCCCAGCTCTTTCCAGCACCCCCTGCTCATCCTCCGTTCCTACACCCAGATGTGGGTTCTCACAGGAAGAGAGTGATCCCCAGGGAACCATAAGGTCTAGAGGCAGCTCTGCACAAGGAGAGCAGGGCTTAGATGATTGGCTTTCTTGGGAACTATGCAGGGACCCCTGGGAATGTTTAGTTGATGCTGTGGTCTCTAGTGCATCCAATTGGACCTGGTAGCACTTTTCTTCCAGGGATTCTTTCTTCCTATGAGTAGAGTGCTGATGGGATCCTGGGCTGTGGGACCAGTCACTTGGGAGTTCTGGGTTCCTTGAGTGCGGTGTTTCATTGGGATGAGACTGGATGTGTTTAGCTGAGGTCCTCTTCTCTGAGTTATCTCTGATGGTGTCCTTTGTAAGTGGCTCCAAAACATCTGGTGGTGATGGCTTACCTCGAACTAACCCATCACTATATCTTCTGTCACACAGCCTTAAAAAAGAACCAGAAAAAACCTAGGGTCCCTATAGAACTGATGAAGGCGTTTTTTAACAATTTCTTAACCATAAAGTTACATTGCTTGTTGGAATTCCAACTAGGATCCATAGCACCCATCAGGTTGGTTGCTCAAAGGTCTCCTCACTTAACTTTTAACTCAACACTAACTTCTCTGCTTGCTTTAAATGAATTCTTTACAATTATCATGCATTTATGATGCAGCAAAGCCTCTTAGTCTCAAAACGGTTTTACTCTTCGGGAAGCCTCCATAATGAACACAGGGTAAAATGACTGGGATCCTCACCTTGTTGCCGTCCTTTTCTGTTCCACATGTTCTGGCAGGCAACTGTCTGTAAATCCCCTTTCTAGGATTGGATGGTTCTAGATTAAATGTAAAGTACATACAGAATCATTAACATACAGCTTGAATGCTTTACTGTCATCATGCAATGTAATTAAAGGATCACACTACTGACATTGCTCTTACCTGTTTGGATAAATCTTCTGATGATGAAGTACGACCCTTTTCATGTTTGTATGAGGGTTTGTTCATTTTATTGAGCTTTTTATCCCTGATTTTGTCACCAGATGATGATGGTCCTGCACTATTCACTTCTAGAGGTTTCTTCCTAACATCCCATTTGTCCTGGTGCTCTGCATCACCCCTCTGCCACTTTGAACCCTTCAAGGGATCTCTGTTGAAAGAACTAAAACTGCTGTGACCCTTGACCAATGAGCATTCTCCAAAGGGTGCTTTTGTCTTTATTATCTTTTCTGGGAGAGACTTCGAGGTAGGCTTGATCTCAGGGTTATGGAGAGGGGAACTCTGCTTGGCTTGTTTTGCCATTGGCTTAAGAAGAGTTATATTACTAGATGCCTCAGAGTGCCTATGTTCATTTACAAATGTTCGATCACCTTCATCATGAATTACCTCTTCTATTCCCAGTTCATTAATTCTGTCTGGTGCTGAGAAAAAATGCATTTTCTGCTCAGATGGAAAGTGCTTATGCCTGCCACCTCGGGACCCCTGAAAATCTGCAGCACAGGGTTTGTTCTGCATAAAATTTGAAACTGTACCAGTTGCCACCATATCACCACCATGAAGGTCCATTGACTTGGGATCTAAGTCTTTCCTCCTGAAAGATGTAGCGTTAAGGACTTGAGTCTGAACAGCCTTAAGGTGGTTCTTGTAGCAGATGGAGGAGCCCTCAGGGAATGACAAATTTGTGTCTCTGCACTCATCCTTACAAAGAGTCACATCCTCAGTCTCAGACCAAGCTGTAGTCACTGCGCTTTTGTTTTTCTGCACCTGAGCTCTCCTTGTTTGCACTTCACTGATCACATTGGTGGCAAACGAATCACTCGCTGTTGAATGTGAGTTTTGTGCTGGTTGGATCTCTGTACTGTCATGAGGATCCACAGCCTCCTGTATTTCATCACTATTACTATCTGTCCACTTCCATATATTGAGCTTCTCTGCTGGAGTATCTACCATAGAAGCTAAAGATGCTGACTGGTTGTGAATATGTCCACCCTTATATTCATATCCATCACTTTCAAGATTCAACTGTTGTTCCTGAGGCAGGAGAAAATTCTCTTTATTTAAATTCTTCAACGCCATAGAACTATAGTCAGTCTTCTCCTGGACTGTTCCTAAATCCAAGCCCCTGACCTTCACTGAGGCCTGGGGCACTGCAAAGGAGTGTACAGATTGCTGGGCTGTCATGCAATAGTATCTGCTCTGCTTGCTGTGGTCTAGGTTTTCACTGATGCTGGTTCTTGACACAGCTGCAGTAGACCTTGCCATGTGGGCATACTTGAAAAGTGAACTGATATCATTAGCAGGAAACTCCTGAACACTGTTGTAAAAGTTGCTCTCATTGTGTGTTTTAGATAATGTTGGATAACTAGGCTGTGAGTAATACATACTTTCAACACTATGTCTGTGTTGACCATGTGGCATGGGATTATAGACAGGTTGGCTTGGCTGCAGATCAGTGCTGTGTAAGGAATGATGGCCTTTGGAGGTTAGTTCATCACTGTTAAAGTTGTCAGGTGAAGCGTGGGGGAAATGTCTGCCATTCTTGTATCCTGGGCTACAAGAATGCTTAACTTCTGCTCCGCTCCCATTGCTATTATGGTCCATATCATTGTCCTTTAATAGTCCATTATCCATGTCTCTATCTTCAATGTCCTGACTGTCACTTCCAGGCCTATCCAAAATCCAGTCCTTCTTGTGAGCTCTGGCCAATCCAAAACTATCATCTGAGGATGGTGGCAGACATTGGGCTTTGGGTTTTTTATCAGGAATGTTCCACACTGGACCCACAAGGGGTCTCCCAGTGCTGGAGCTCCTGAAATCTGCTTGGTCATAAGTCTTGATACTATCCTGAGATCCGTTGCCCATAGGTAACTGTTGAAACTGTGGCCATTCGTCCAGGAGATGGCTGTTGTTGGACTTGTGAGGAAGACTCCCATCCTTGACTCTGCTAGTCAAAACACACTGGTTTGGATTGGGGTCCATGTTCTTTGGTGAAAAACTGGTCAAGAAAGAGCTATAGGCAGAGCCATGTAAACTGCCCACCAAAGTGTTATCCGTGAGAGTTCTTGCAGAGAGGCCTCTAGGGTAATATTGATATGAGGATTTCCCTATATAATCATTACTGCCCAGGGAGCTGGACACCTGCTGCATGTTGGTTTGATCCAAGAAGTTGGGATGCATTTGTTCAGAACTGCCAGAAATCACGCAGACAATAGTGTAATTCATTTTGGAACAGTAACTGACCTGTACTGTAAAACTTTTGGTGCACCAATATACTAGTGGAATATAAAATACTGGATCATTTCATTATATTTAAGATATAAGGTAATTCCACAATAAAAATGTATAGAAATATCTCTATTCTGGTATTTATGCACAACAGTAACATTGTAAAAAGTATGAATTGTTATTTATGGCAAGTAAATTGCATTGTTGTTTAGCTGACCTTGAATCAGGTGTCATGTTTCTGGCTGGTATGGGCATTGCCTGTGTCCTTGCAGATTCTGCATACTCATTGGTAACCTTGGGAGAATACAAGGAGTGATGCCTGCCCACATTTTCAATTCTCCTGGAAAACAAAAAGGCATTGACTGAAAATTGACTAAAAATTCAACTCAACTGACTTTACCCCAAAGTGAAATTGTACAACACATTAAGGACAAATCCAACCAGTGATTTTGAAGTTGAAAGGCTCAGACATGCTTTTGCTTTTTGTTTCTAGATATTTATCACCTTAATGACATTTCTCTAAAAACACATTTTAACATAAATAATTAAACATTCATTTATCACCAGACACTAAAATATACCAGCTATAAGGTACATGGTATCTATAATAAATGTTTATTAAATAATCAAAGAGCATTTTGCAGTTCAAAGGATTCTTGCAGGTAAAAAAAAATGATGGGATGTAACTCTAGAGCATAAGTTGAATGCTATAAAATGCTTCAAAAAAGTGGAAGAACACTAGATGATTCAGCAATGTACACTATTACAAAAAATTCCCAAACAGATAGACAGCTGTATTGCCAGAAATAATTCAGCTGTGGGAATGTGGAATTTTTTTGTAAGTGATCATTATTCTCCTACTTCATGTGCTCTGCTCTAACCCAGTTTTCCCATGAAACTATTTTTTACACAAATTAGCATAAATTGACATTTCATAGAAAAAATATTGTGTTAAAGTAGAACTGACTGCATGTTAAATCCAGCAGAACTAAAATTAAACTAATTCATACATTTTTTGTCCTTCAACAACAAAAACAACGTACATACATACAGTTATACATACAACATTCATACATATTACAGTAATTAAACCAGCTGCTCTACAGTAGTTCCTTAATGTAGTATTCTTGCTCATCGCAATATCCCCTCATACTGTTAAGCATGCTGTTGTAATATAACAAGTGCCATAAAAATCTTCTTTTTTTGTATAAAACAAGCCTGGCAAAACAGATAAGCACTTTAAAGCACTGGTGTTTCTGTGTGCTCATAACTATTCATTTAAAAAATAAAAATGTATGCAAGGACACCTGCTCTCACATTCAAGCCTAAAAAAAAATCACAAATGAGGTGGAGCAGTGTGTGGCCAAAACAAACTAAAATGCTGTTGCCTAAACACATTAGTCACTTATGGCACCTTGAAGAAAATAATAAGAGATATTACATGACCTGCAGTTTACTGAATGTTGCATCTGAGACAGATTTAATACCAGCAACTGTTCAATCTGTAAACCTTAAAACAGCACAAGTGGCCTAAAGCCATTATAGAACAGGACGAGATGGTGTTACAGGTGCTGAGAACCTGATTTAGATAACAGTGACAATTACATTCCTTTAAAATAGTAATTATATACAACTGACAAACTGCAAAGGATTCAACAAATTTCCTTTTAAGGTGTTAAAATTATGAAATTAATGAAGAAAAATTAGACAGACTTGTTATAAAACTAACAAATGAAGATTATCTAACTTTTTTATTTTTCTTTTGGCAATATTATTTACTTACCTTAGACTAGTCCTCTAGGGTAAATAATAGCAGGTTCTCTTTTTTGCCTTAGAATAAAAATGCCTTTACACATTCAACCACATTGCCACTACAACTCAATAGAATTTTGTACAACTACATAGATAGTTTTGCTGTTGGAACAAAAAACAAAAAAAACACTTTTAAATTAACCAGGGATATATATGGGCTAAGCCATATCATATTTGTTGCAGACTTTTTGCTTCTACCAAATGGCTTTTATTAAAGGTTTTCAATGCAAGACAAAGCAAATCATTGGTATCAGTCAGTCTATCAACATGACTGATTTCACACAAAAATATTTCTAAACATAATTTCAATATTTTAAAGAATCTGTTATGATTATTCTTCTGATTAAATAATTTGGAGTGCCCAATCCATATGGTTAAAACAACATAACATTAATATTATTTTTGATAAGGTCACAATTTTTGCTTTGGAAACACTATCATCTACAGGATATTTTGTGTCAAAACATAATTAACTGGATGGTAAACATCTACCTATTCATTCATTACTAATAATTGTTTGCAAAATGCAGTTGGTTCAGCACCTGTTCTGGAAACATAAGATGTAAGCCAGAGTACACCCTGGAGGGGACCCTGGTCACTTACAGAGTTATTACACACATTCTTTCACTCAAACTCACACACATCAAGCAATTAAATCACCAATCCACAAGAACCTGGAGAACACTAAAATCAAACAGAGATTTCAACATACACTGAATTTCAACTGAAATACTGCATATTCAAACACTAATGATCATTTGGTTAGAGTATGTATTGTGGAAGTAAGGACAAAAAATTACCAAAGTTCTATTAAAATATGTGAAGCAGAGTTTCTGAAAACACAAAAATACAAAAACTCCTGCAAGTACTTTTAAGGGAAACTCGTTATTCACTTCCCAAGTTCAACAGCAGTAAAATAGTTCATATTGACAGTGTACACAGCTCCTAACACTAGGAAAACTTAACAGAAAGTAGGCAAAGGAGCGAACAGCTAATTATGAGCCTACACTGTTCACCATACTAACATCTATGGTGAAAATTCAGACAGCAATTTTTCAGGTCAGTGACTTTGGGAGTGGGGTATTGCAGTATCTTCATAAATCACCCCCCACCCATCAACATGACCTACCAGTGTCAGTAGCCACAACTAAACAGCACATACAAACAGTATATACAAACAGGTGAAAATGAGGCTGGTGGTCATCTTCTCGCCTTGTTTTCATCCATCTGCATAGGGGTAGAGCATCCACACTTCCTCAATCATCACAGACCCTTTGGGTCTGAAAATTAATTCAGTATACTAATTAATATTAACTCTCTAAAGGTATTTATGACAAGTTTTCTCTCCAGAGGTTTCCTTTCTGACAGGGATTCTGTCAAAAGTGGATGAAAAAAATCCATTTGAATGATGCTTGTCAGAGAGAAGACAATCTATGCTAAATGTAAATGGTATGATTTTGCTATAGAATTACTAAAACAAACTTAATTAACTGAAGTTATAATTTAAAAACTTGCTCTCTACTATCTTACTGACCAAAACTGACCACACCAAACGTTATGATGGAGGCCAGATGAGGGTTCTAGAGCAGATAGAGTGAGGAACTAGCAACAACAGATACCAAAAGCATTAGTTAAGTACCTCCTAATCACTAAGGACAGACTCTTGTAGGAGCTCTTGACAAGAGAGATGGCTTCCTGCCGGTAGCCACTCAAGACCACCCCATTGATGCTGATGATCTCATCCCCCACCTGCAGCTGCATGGCTTCTGCCTCACTGCCTTCCTCCACCTATGAAACAGACAAAAGTACGACCATAGATCAGTTACTGCAGCAAGCTACAACAGGTCATAACATGCACCTGCCATACATAGAATTTGTTAGTCACAAAATGTGAAATAATAATTACAGTTATGTCATTAAGCACAGCTTTAAATTCTTTTTTTAAACTTTCTATTAAAAAATTTTTGGAAATACAGCTATGTTCCTTGCCAAATAAATAGAAAACAGCTAAAGGCTTATTATAGTTTTATGTATGTATGTGTGTGTGTGTGTGTGTGTATATATATATATATATATATATATAGAGAGAGAGAGAGAGAGAGAGAGAGAGAGAGAAAATCAGCTTTATATTGCTGTAACTGATACTTTTATCCCTAACTACTCTTTTTTCTCAATTTAAATAACTAGATAGCTGTAAGGATTTTAGTTAAGTGCTCCAGTTGGGCCCCCTTAGAACTTGTTACTAGAATCCTTAAGTTGTGAGTCCTATACCACCTGTTTCCCAACAGTAATGTATACTGCAGACAATATAAGGGGACAAAATTGTTGAGGCTTTTTAAAAAAAATTATGTGATGTGCTTATTGTGCTCATTCCTCTGTTATCACATAAAACTCATGTGATATATGTAACTTTAGTGAAGCTGCAGAAGTGTTTCTTCTTGTGGTTGTTATTAGGGCCAAAAATTGCTCTGAACTTCCCAAGTATATACTTGAAAAATATTAAGCTATAGGGTGCAATATAACACTTTATTTTCATTCCCATTTCCTTTATTCCTCGGGAACAGAACATGAAGAAAAGATCACTTCAAGATATTATAACCATAGAGAAAAGATACATGGGAACATGGTCACCAAGCATACAAACTGACTATTGCTGGAATCTCAGTAAAAAATTCTCAGAAACTTATAAAATTTAGAAATGAAATTAAATGTTTCTAAATGTCAGTAATATTATACATGACAGGACAATCTTTTGAATTAATAAAAATCTGTTCATATGCCTTCTGAAGTGGTAGAGAATGTATAACATTTTTACTAATTGTAGTTCCAGAAAAAGTAGGTGATATGACATTTAAGAGTTTGTTTTGAATTCAGGGCATGCAGTTTCACAAAAATCACTTACTGTATTTTTATTCTGCAGAAAGGTAAAAAGTTTAAATTTGATGATCAGTAACAATTGTCAAAAACCACATATTAGCACATTTATTAATGACATTTCATGGTTTTAGGCTAGCTGATCTACAGTGATGAATCAGGAATCACTTCTCACAACACACAGGGGTCTGACATTCATACTGTTTTGTATTAAAAAGTTTAACAACTAACATTCTAATTCTTCCATAATAATGTATACAATTATTTAGGAGTCCTGTTTATAATTTCCACATCAATAAATGTACAGTTAATAGCAGGAAATGGTGTACTTTGTTGGCTTTGTACTCTTAGTTAGCAACTGTATGTAATTCTCTGTTTTTCCCTCCAAAACAAACTCACGTTAGTTATGAAGAGAGGTTCCCCATACTCCCGACCTCCTGTCAGAGTGAATCCCCAAGGGGCCTCACCAAAAAGGGCCACGTCCACCAGCTTCCACCCATCACCCTCATCGGGCCTCCACTCCACTGCCCCTGACATCTTCACTTAAAGCTTCCCCCACTAACAATCCACAGTGTCTGAAGTGTCTGCAAAACACAGAGCATATATACTGCCCCTGTTTTCACACCCGCATCCCATGCAGATCTACAACATGTACTGCTCACAACCCCTATGTATCGGTTTCCAAGAAAAAACACCCTACTTCTACTTCTAATAACAGAAATGTACAGTAATTTAGTTACTTTTGGAGTGGTATGTTAAATTGCTTTTTCCTTCATCAGAACTTTAGATGCTTTAAAACTTTACTCAGAATGTTATTGATGAAATACTAACACTGACGAGCTCAGACTTACAAGCAAATCTTCAATCCATCTGCAGTTTCTTGTAATCAGGCTATAAGGTCTGGATTGGGTTTAAAGTAACTGTTATAGCCCTGTATTTAAAGAAAAGTTTCATAAATGGAACATACTGTTTTCAAATTCTCAAACACACCAGTCAGCATTACTTGGAAAGATACTGGGATCACATGAGACAACATGGATGTATTATGCAGTATGTAATAAGAAGGACTAAGTAAATATTCCATAAAAATATGCTTCCAAATATCTCTACCTGGAGTTGTCTGGATAAGTCTGACCTCTTCAAACCCAACAAAGCAGCTTGGTTGCTCTGCTCCTCAGTTCTGGTCGTGGGAACCCTGGAGTACAGGTTTTTATCCCAGCTACTGCCTGCTGCCACTTAAAAAACTTCATCAGCTTTCTTTCTTCATTCAGTAGTCAAACAATTTACTATGTTTAATTTTTCACAAATGACTCAATTAAATTGACCTATTTATATTATAAGTAACACACGTCTGTTTTTCGCATACAAGCACCTGCAACCCCTATTTTTGGATAGTGTATGTATTATTTTTGTGTGTTCATGTTTTATGTTAGATGTAGGGTTTTATGTATTTATTCACTTTTATATATTTAGTTGTATCTTTTTAGTATTTATTTATTTATACATGTTGTGTATGTGTTTTACTGGCATATTTTGGCTGCTTTATATATATATTTCTCTATGTGTATTTAGATATTAGTTTTTGTAGTGTAGTTTAGTGTTTTACTGAGGTCGGTGTTTATATAACATATGGTCTTTTTGTTTAAAGTGTTTGGTTTAATAAAAACCTCAACACTTTATACAGCAGATGTGGAGCACAGTGTGTATTTACCTGGGTTTACTTTACAGTTTAGTGAGTATCAACCATCAAAAAAGTACTGCAGACACCAAGGCTCGAAAGACTAGTAAAACATATTTTGCATGTTAATATTCTCAGAAGGAGCGACTTTTACTTGTTTGTCATTTTAAACTGAAAATGATTTTGAAATGATATAACTAGCAGTGGGGATAGCAGTGACAATGGAGAATTGGACAATGGACAAGCTGTGGACAGTTTCCAGTTTAAATTTGCAAGAAAATTGGTTTATTAAGAAAATATATATTTAAGTACTTAATATTGACAGCCTGGGCCCAACCATCTTATACAAGAACAAGCAAATTGGTCTCTATTTCAGACTGTGCAATGTCTTGTACACCTCAGGATATGTCACTCTCAGTTTATTAGATGTATCTTCATTGTTAAGTCTCCTACATTATTTTATCTACATTTGAACACATTCTAAATGCACTTGTTTGTTCTTAATTTCCTGAGGAGAAATTTTTGCTCAGAATTTTTACTTCAGAAGTTTTTTGAGCATCTGTTCCATTTATTTATTTCACATCTAGGCTACCAAGACAACAATGAAACGTCACATACAGATCTTTAGTATAGAAGTTTGAGGCATGTTTCTATTCTGAAGCCATCTACTGGTGTCACGGGCCGGTCAGAAAGCAGACCCATGCAGAAATAAAGGGTAGAAGTCTGTTTACTTTCAGAGGTGGTTCCAATAACGTAGTCACCAAACAGGCGTAGGTCAAACCAGGGATCAATCCGAAACAAGCGATGAAATGGACGAGGAGTAAGCACAAACAAAAGTCATGGGACAGAAACAGGTCGATAGCCAGAGTAGCAAGGAGTAGGCCTGCTCAGTATGCACACAATGAACATGGCAATACTTCACAAGGTACGTTTGACAAACACAAGTATATCTGGGGGTGAGCTAACAACAAACAGGTGCGATGAACCAATGAACAGTGGAGGCGGGATGGATGTCAGGAGCTCAGACCTGGCAGTGTGACAACTGGATTTGTCTTGGATTGTTATGCTCTGGTTGAAGCTAGAATGCTTTTTCTAAAATTATGTATGGAAAATACAGTCTTATTACAATTAAGAATGTCTGTTGTGAAGTATAATAAAGCAACCTGTGAACAACTGGGCAAGGAAGGAAAATAAAACCTGTGATTAGGTCTCTGTTTTCCCTTTCAGACTGATGCTGATGTCTTGCATTTTGTATAATATCATAGGTAGTTTTGCTTTATAGTTTCACGAATTCAAATGTTAACAGATGCAGACTGAAATATCTGTGAATGTTATGAATGAATATGATGTTTGTAAGTCTGAATACTCTTTGTTACAGAAGAGACAGCAGACGAGGAGAAAGAGCTGCAGGAGGAGCTCCTGAAATATGAGGTTGTACTTGACTTTGAGAGCAGAGATGAAAATTGGGACAAGGAGATCAAGGAGATGCTGAAGGCGGACTGTTAGACTGACCAAATCTGGAAATCCCAGCCATCAGCTATGGGATGAAAAATATCTGCCTTTCGATAATACACAGTTTTATTCAGAGACTGTCTCCCTTGAAACGTTATTCTTGTACTTGAGAATCAAAAAAAAAACTTGGAAATTTCATTCAGTTTTATCAGCCAAAATGGCCTCTTCACCTTAAAGCGATAATAGAGAGGCTCATCCAGAACCTTATTATGTACTGCCATACTTTTTTTTCTGACACGCAAACAATGTGATGTGGTTTGTAAGCTACAAGTATACTGTGAGTTATCACAACCTAGGGAAAAGCAGGCACTCTTTCTGTCACCTTGGGGTCTGAAGGTTCTTGGTGCAAATCCCATTCTTGCTGTACTACCTAGGTTAAAGGTACTTACAGGTAAAATACCCTGCTATATGCATAAGTAAATCTTTGTAAGTTGTTGTTGACAAATATAAGCTTAATAAAAGATAACTGTAGATTATTTAATAAAGGAAATGAACAATACAATTCAGTATAGTGAAAAGACTATATGTCATACTATATTTACACATTAAATTCAAGAAAGATCCATCCGTTTTCTGAGAAAATACTATACTGATATGCTTTTTGTCAAAGGGTCTTAAAAATATGCATGCTGCTCACATTTTTTGATAAACAGCTCAGTCTATGTGGAGTGTTGTATCCTGTGTTTTTGTGGGTTTACTCCTGATGCTTTGGTTTCCTTCCACTGTGTTTCGTTTGTAACTTTAAATTGGTCTTAATGTGTGTTAAGTGTGAGTGACTGTTTGGTGATAGGCAGTGGACCACTGTGACCCTGCAGTCTATTCCTGACCAACATACACTCAGTTGTAACAAATCAGTCAGACAAGCTGCCCTAGAGAATGAATAGGGCTGGACCACAGTTCAGCTGGATTGTCTCACCCCAGTGGAGCTGTTTGCTGAATGAGCCAGAAAGCTTTCTGTGCTGGTATGAGTAAAATACTGTATTTTATAAATGGTTATGTGATGAGGATTTTATTATTCTACTGCATGTATATTTTGGTATTGTCAACATAAATGTGAAATTTGGACAGTAAAG
This sequence comes from Arapaima gigas, assembly GCA_900497675.1. NCBI lineage: Eukaryota > Metazoa > Chordata > Actinopteri > Osteoglossiformes > Osteoglossidae > Arapaima > Arapaima gigas. The sequence goes on along the minus strand of UFQX01000561.1, from coordinate 222,347 downwards.
AAACAGGAAAGGAAGACAATAGATGCCTTTAAAGTATCGTGTTTGCAGAGACTACTATACTATGGATGGCTTGGATGCTTGGCTTTGCCCAGCAGTCCAAATTATTTTTTGAGATGATTGAGAAGCTCAACTTTTGCTGTGAAAGGAGAACCTACACTGGAGTGTATTAAAATGTCTCATGGTTACACTGAACCTAATGCAATTTAGTGCTTCTGTATTGTAAGTACTGTGTTCCCCATTATTTTATTTCGTCCTCTGTCACTTGTCACATCATCTGCACAAATATACACTGTGAGGGAAAACAGCTGTAGCTACTGTCAGTTCTTTATTGTCCATTTCTTTAACAGACGTTCAGACTACACAAAAAAACACTTCCGTCCAACTGTGCTGAAAATTATCCCTGAAAGGCATTTTCTCCTGATCTCTGCTTTGTTTTACCCGCACATTTGGCTAATCTGACTGCGCATGCGCCAGCTCACGTCACAAACTAAAGCTAGCTCTGTTTAAGAATTTAAATTAATTTCATATCAGAGCTGTTATCTTTTCCATTTATACGTGTCTATATGACTATAAAAGATTGCAAGACAAAACTGAAATATTTAATTTTACAAAATCAGATTTAAAAAAAACGTGTGATTAACGCACAACTTTATTAATATAGCATATAAATATTTTGTTGATGTCAAATTTATGAAATATTTGAAATAACGTCATAGTTATTAGTTTCCCCAATTCGACGAAACCCCTGACGACATACGACATAAAATGGCGGCGCCTGCGGAGCTAGGGCTTCGCTCCGTTTTGAGGTACGGGTTGTTACAATAATTAGTCAACTAGCGTAGATGTGTTTAGATTCAGTTGAGTCAGTTATCATAGTGTATTTGTTAAGAAATTTTCGTAAGTTTTAGACGGACTAATTTGCGAGATCCTTTCACAGAACAGCAGAGGGCAGCTAACTGCTAAACTGGCAAAGCTACTGTATATCAGTGTGTTTGTAATGTCCTCCGTGTGCAGCAGGAGCCAGCGGCGCGTGGCTCTCAAGAAGCAAAGGAGGAAGAGGCGGCGGCAGGCGCTCGCGAGGCTCCGAGACTCGGGTAATTTATTATTAATTTTTAATACTTTATTACTTTATTAATACTAATACTTTAATACCTTTATTAATACTGTTGTTTTTTTACCCTTATGTGATACCTTCATCGAGACGATGTGACATAACATTATCTGATTAGCATCTCTACAGTGATCTAGAATTTACACAGTATGGTATTCTTGCTGTATCAATTTAGGGTGAGCAGGAGTGGGATTCAAACCAGCATCTTTCAGATAAGAGAGCAACCATAACTACTGTGCCACCTGCTGCCCTACCCTGACTTCTTATAAATTCAATTTGTTCTCCTTTCAAAGTTGGTGGTGCTTGATGTAGCCATGTATCATTATATTATAGAATTACAAGAAGAAAATGGGCAAGAGCACCAGTCAGATGAAGAACGTGAAGAGGAGGAGAGGAAAGCCGAGGAGGAGCGGTATGTGGGTTTTTGCTTTTCAGGCACACCTTGGAAATGGATTCCTTCCTTTAAGGTTTCAATGTTTTACATATAAGGTTGTGAATTGATGTGATGTTTTCATGCCTTCAAGACAGCAACTTCACTTGGAGTGGCTGGAGAGGGAGCGAGTAGCCCAGGAGGAGTTCAGACTCAAAAGAGAGCGAGAAGAGGCAGCAAAGAAAAAGAAGGAGGACGAAGAGGTGAGGAAACCTGAAAGATCTCAGAAAATGCTGCTGTCTGAACAGCAAGTGTTTTTTTAAAACTTGTGAATCTGTGCTTTCTACAGAAAAGAATAAAAGAGGAATGGGAGGTACGGCAAAGAAAAGAGCAGGAAGAAAGGGAGCAGAAGCAGCAGGAGAAGAGAGAGAGAGAGGTGATCCATGCAATAGGAGGATAGCCATAAGAAGCAAAATATCCTCTTTGTTAGATCAATGATTTGGTTAATAAGTGGTCATTGTCTTTTTCCTGATAGAATTTGTTTGTTTTTTGTAGCTATATCAAGGTTCACGGAAAGCTAGCATTTAAACTAATTAAAATTGTACTTGTTAACTGGACATCGTTACTTAATATTTATACAAGTGAGTAGCAACAGCTAATTTAAAAACTGTTTTTGCTTGCTCTTTTGTTTTTATTTGCTTTTTTCAATCACACTAATTATAGTGTACTTTCTCTATGAGATGTTTGCTGTATTATTACTTTCCTTGACTAAGATAAACGCAAAGTGAGTGAAAATCCTGCAGGTACCTGCTGCCACAGGAGAAGAATGTATCTTTTTTGTGAAAATCTTATGCATTAAATTCATCAGCTGAAAGAGAAAAAGCAAGATTAATTTGTGGTGGCTATGAATTTTGTTTGTATAATTGTTCATATGTCAACTTGGGAAACATGTTTCTGTGTATTTATGCCAAACTAATGGTTGCTTTGAAAACATGGAAAGTGGATGTTCATCTTGCTCCAACTGTCATTTTATTGACATAAAATGTGTTCTTAACTAACACTAACAGATATCAGCATTCCTACTTCAGGTTTTCACCAGTCCTGTGTTTACACCATTTATAGGAAGCTGTACAGAGAATGTTGGACCAAGCTGAGAACCAGGTATGTGTAATTTTTAACATGCTAGAAAGAATGGTCTTGTTTTGCTTTTGGTTAAAGTTATAATTGCTGTCCTGGGAGTTTTAAAATAATGTCACCAGTAACAGACTGAAGTATGAAAATAAATTACTAGTTTTCAGTATAATATACCTTTATTTTCTGTAATTAGCTGGAGAATGGTGAACCTTGGAAGAACCCTGAAGCCCCAGAGGATTATGGAACAGAGAAAGACAGAGCCAACTGTCCTTTTTTCCTCAAGACTGGAGCTTGTAGATTTGGAGAAAGGTGTGTTAGATTCGTTTTCCTTTTTATTGTGTATTAATTATTTAATCAGTATGGTGTTGCTTTTGGAATAACACTTTTCTGAGCTGCTGTACTAAGATTCTCTGTACATATTTCTCTACTCCCACAATTTTGGTTCAGGTGCTCCCGTAAGCATGTTCACCCAATGAACAGCAGCACTCTAATGATCAGGGGGATGTTCATGACCTTCGGTATGGAGCAGAGTAGACGGGATGACTACGACACCGATGCCAGTCTGGAGTACAGTGAAGAGGAGATATATCAGCAGTTTTTGGACTTCTACGAGGATGTGCTTCCAGAGTTAAGAACTGCAGGGAAGGTGGTGCAGTTTAAGGTAGCAGACTTTGAGGTGCTGAAAATCAGTCATTTTAAGACTGGAGGAATTTGTTAATGTTGGTGTTGTTTTCATGGAACTGAAAGTAAAATTGGTTAATTTTTTCCTTAGGTTAGCTGCAACTTTGAGCCCCACTTGAGAGGAAATGTCTATGTTCAGTATGAAACGTAAGTTGACCTAAAAATCATTGAATTAGAGAAAAATGTCTTAACTCAGTGTATCATTATTATAGTCTTGCCTGACTCACAGGAAGCCTGTAATAATTTGCTCTTGAAAAAATTAATATTTGGATGAATTCTGTTAAATCAAATATGTGGAGAAAACTGGATGTGTTTTTGAATCCCAAAATTATAATGTCTCCAGATCCCATTAAATGGACATAATTACTCTAGTAATTGAAATTAAGTTATGCTAATACTGTATGGCTGTCTATCTGTGTTCATTCCACTCTTTCAAAGTTATGACGTACTGTACATTTGACAAATGCAAAAAACATACATTCATAGATACTCCAAATTTTTATTAGTTGAACCTTTAATCCAAAAAAATCAATAAATGCAGTGCAGATGGATGCACATTCATCAAAAAAAAGTTGACATCCTTTGTAGAGTTCAAATGGGCGATCCTGATTAAAAAGATTATTGCAAGTGAAAGTAACAAACAAAGGGTAATGGAGATTGAAAATGTAACACTCAGGAAGCACACAGTATCCAGATTTACTCTTTGTAAATATGAAGAATCTTTTCATAAATTGAAGTAGGGCTGCAAAATTAGACCATTTGTATGCTAACCCATAAACCAAATACTGAAATGTCAATTGATGACTTAAAAATATATTGAGCTGCCTAAAGACTCTTTCAGATTTTTTCAAAATTTGTTCGGAGTTGATGCTGTTGGATGCATGGTTATACTCTAGTACTTTGTTTACTGAAGGGGCAGCACCAACAATACACCAGGAGACTGACCTGTTACTCATTCTGATGGTGTTTTCAAACCATGAATATGTGACCTTAGATACCACAGTTTTCACAAAAATGAACAAGTGCTTGGAAATGCATATGAAAATATTGGAATACTCCATATGAAGTATTTGGTGTTTTGAAATATCCCTCCCACAATTATTTTAAGTACCTATACAAAAGTTACATTTTCACCTTAGATCATCCAGAGAGTTTTGAATCCAGTTACATATATGCATTAACAAGAAACCAAGGCTTATTTTATTTTCATGTCTTTTTGTGACTGTTGTATTTTATTGTGTATCTTACCAGTATGTTTGTGATTCTTGTTTAATTGTGTTACTGCTGGCATGGCCTGATGTGTAAGTGTGTTTGCAGGACGGAACAGTGCAAGGAGGCTTTTTTGATGTTTAATGGACGGTGGTATGCTGGGAAACAGCTCCAGTGTGAATTCTCCCCAGTTACCAAGTGGAAAACAGCCATCTGTGGTAAGCAGACTAGGAGAGACTAATTAAATAAATTTTTAAAACTGAGCATTAATTTGTTCAAGGAGTTTTTTTTTTTTTTTTTTTTTTTTTTTTCCCCCCCCCTCCCCTGCATTTTTATACACTTTTTTATGTTTGTTATAAACTGCAAATATTGTCATACTTTTTAGGATTGTTTGACAGGCAGAAGTGCCCCAAAGGGAAGCATTGCAACTTCTTGCATGTGTACAGAAATCCTAGGAATGAGTTCTGGGAGGCAGACCGTGATCTGCATACATCACCTGACCGGACTGTGATGGGCTGGAGCTCTGAAAGGTACTCAGAACGAAGAGACCAGTTCCATAGGCTCTACAGCTACACCCCTGACAGGTTGCGAAGAAGACAGAGGGAGAGGAGGAGTCGAAGCCATAGCCGCGAGAGGAAGAGGAGGAGTCAGAGCCGTAACTATCAAAGAAGGAAAGAAGAGAGGAGGAGTTGGAGCTATAACCGTGAGAGGAGGGAGAGAAGGAGTAGGAGCCATAGCCATGAAAGGACGGAGAAGGTTGAAAAGAGGAGTCATAGCCTGGAGAAGAGGCTTAAGAAGAGGACTAAGAGCAAGGAAAGAAATAGAGATTTGAACAAAAATGGGGAGATGAGTGAAGGAAGGAAGGAGTCAGCCAGTACCAAAGATTCCTTAAGGAAAAGGAGCAAAAGAAGTGACTCAAAGGAGCCAGATATGGCTAAACCATTTGGCAGTCCTTCCCCAAGGCACCATAAACAATCCAAAAAGAGTAAGAAGAAGAAAAGCAAGAAAAAAAAGAAAAGGAAAAACCAATCAGGTGGTGAAAGCTCAGCAGATTCAGACAAAGATTCTGGAAGTGATTTGAATCAGCATGAACTTGAGACTGTGGACATCCAGGATGCTGTGAACGCAAGAAGCCCCCCAAGAGAACATTATCCTACCAGTTGCCAGCCATCATGCCTGCCTCTTGAACATCAGCCTGCTAAAGCCCCCACCCAGATTAATCCCAGAAACCAGACAGTCGGATAGAGCTTCTCCAGCAACAGAACAGTGTGCAGAAACCCCATCTGAAACATCCTGATGGAGGATGAAGATAACCCTTTCACTGTTTTAGATGGATGGTTGGAGTTACTGTTATTCTTTCTCTGGTTTCTGGTTTGCTAAATTGCTCAGTTCATATTTTATATGAATCTCCTTGTTTTAAGCATAGTCGTTTTAGTGTAATGTTATGTAAATAAATTTTTTTTTTTTACCTGAAATATTGTTGTTTTTGATAGGTAGTTTTTAACTAAATTCAAAACTTAGTGATAGATGGAAGATGTGCTTTCAAACTGTTGACATATCTTTGCGTGGTCTAAAATACTGTCTTCACTGAAACCTTTAACATTTGCAAGGAGAATGGACATGTGAAAATGCCAATGTTAACCTCTGTGTGACGGCATATTGCATCAAAGCGGTGGACGCAAAGGCAGCGTGGACAGTGGATGCTGTTCAGAATTCAAAAGTGCGTAATTTGTTTATGTTTTATAAACTGCCTCGGAGATTAATTAAAACAGTTCCATCTTAATGACGTTAAGGTGGAGAGGATACAAAGCTTAGATAGCTTAAGTAGCTAAGTGTTGCTTCTTAAAATTTACAACTCAATTTGAGATTTTCATGAAGTATTGTGGTATAGCAATCTCTTGAATATATTCTTTGGTAATACAGTACATAGAAAATGTTGGTCTTTGTCCCAGAAAGACGGAGACATTTAAGACATGGGAATTCCAGGACACACTAAAAATGATCTGTGTGTGTATTCATACCTCAGTAGCCATCACAGACAGTTGCACTATGTGAACATGTTGTAGCATGTAGATAACTTGCCTTGGATAAAGACATCCATTAAATAAGGAAAAATTTGTCATCATAGCTTCAGCTAAATGCGATGTTCTGATCATTGGTGATTGAATTTTTCCACATTTTTCACAAGTTGAAAACGACCAGTTGTCAAGATCAAACCTAAAAGTTGACGAGAATATCTGTATCGTTATTCATGATAGATGAGGAGATACATGTGACTTCTGTGTCTCTAACTTCTGGAGAACTAATAATGCAAATCTTGTCTACAAAGGTAAATACATCTCCCAATGAATTGAGTCTGGCATAATTCACTGCGTTCCATCATGCCAGTGCAGAGCATCAGCAGCAGTGTTTACTTTAATAGAAACCTAACTATTGTACTTATTATGCTATTGTCACTGGCATTCTAGTTTAAAAAATACATAGAGGTTGTCCAGTGTATGATTAAAAGTCTTTCTGAAAGAGCGGACAGATTTGAAGGGTTGGGCATAGGGCTTGTCTCACGGACTAAGTCCAACGTCATGTGCCTTGATGATCTTGTAATATTATAGTTATCTGCAAATTTTGCTGTTGAAACGGGGCAATATTCAGTTGTAGGAAGTTACTTTAAGTGGAAGGCTGCTGAATGAAATTTTGCTGCTGGGATGAAAAGGTTTTGTTTTTTTTTCCTCTAAATTCAACTTGGAAATTTACTGTGAAACAACGCTTGTTTTATAATATTAAATGTGCTGTCATGAAATATGTGCTAACATAATGTGATCACTAGGTGGGGCTGTTTCCACATATTACCTGAGAATGTTAAGGAACGGGAAAATTGAAGATTGATTATGTATAAGTAATGTGCTGTTGCTGAGTAGTTAAAAAACAGGCAACTAGGATCCAGTTACACCATAACTGTCATAAGGAGCACTTATGCCATTTCTGAACGCATCGATTCATAAAATAAGGTTGCGTAACATTCCAGAACAGTTGTCGACATTTACCTCTGATCTCTTTAGAATCATTCCGATTTCCAAATTTCAAATTCTGCTAGCCTGATTTTAAAGATGATAATGAAATGATCAGTAATAAGCCAGTTAGAGCAGTTATTCACTCATAATATCAAGATATCCTTAACAAATGAGCACAGATTTACTCGGGTTCATATTGTACCTGGTTGTTTAGTGCCAGGAGTGTTAGGCTGTCTAACGGTTACTAGGCAACACTTTGTTTTATGCATAAATATCAAACCACTATAAGAAAACGTGTTTTAGACAGTAGGTATGAGGGAGGAATGTTTTTCACGTACGTATGTGCGTTTCCGCCACTACAGTGGTCATTTACCTGTACTTGCATTTAGTTCGATATGCTTTGTCACAGATATTCTGGACCAGGTAGTCTATGTAACCTGAACAACCTGAAAAGGCATTTTATTGTTCCCTGCAGTAATTGATTGTGTGGCAGCTATGGAAAATTTATAATTTAAATGCAGGAGTAGTGTGCCTATTTAATTAAAAAAAAAAAAAACCTTACGTAAAAAAGTATGAATCAAGTATGAAGTATGAATCACATTGATTCGCTCAAGAGCAGGAATTTGAAATTGTGTCAAAATGTTATTTTATCCATGATATTTTAAAAGCTGTCATTATCAATAAACTATGATATGTACGTATTGAGAAAGTCTGAGGACAGAGTTGCACCTCAGTGTACAAATTCACTCCACTTTAAGGCAAATTAACACACAGTAATGCAGACTGTCAGGAGATGTGTTCCTATAATGGCTAAAGCTGAGATTTACGCTGTAAACTGCTAACTGCACCTGCCCCCTTGAAAAGAGTCTGCTCTTTTACACCTCGTTGTCATGGAGATGTACCACCCCCTCACCGTCTTTCATGTCTGAAAGCATTGTATGACGGGCCAAATGAATGTGGAATTTCTTCTCCATATATGATTTTTTAAAATATATTAAAAGGTAGTTTTGAGTTATTACAGTAACAATAAAGTTAGTAAATACTCAAAGTGTAAATAAAGCTTGTTTTCAAAATTCCTCCTGTTGTCTGATAGCAAGGTGTTACATGGAGGTGAAGGTTACTTTTGGCTCAGCTAAGATTTCTATATTAGTTTTCTGCCTTTACGCTGGAGAATTAAGGTACTTCGTAGGCTTATATCATCGGAGAGGATACAAAGGTTAGGTAGCTTAAGTAGCTAAGTATTGCTTCTATAAAATTTGCAACTCAAACTGATAGTGGAACTCAGACTCAAATAGTTAATGGAAGGGAAAAATCAGGTCTTTAATATGTGACATACATTGAAAGAAAATTATTTTCACAAAAAAATCTGACCATGGAAACTCCCATTTTAGACTGCTATTGTCCAGGGACGAACAATTTCCCAGTTTTTGTGTTTTGTGCTTAGATTTAAAAAATCATTTTTGTCAGCTGTTGGAATAAAATTTCTTCCAAACCCTCATGTGGGATTACTATCCATGTATAGGAACAAAATCCATGCATTATCCACAAATAAATGCAGTGTTCCAGTGGTCCACTTCTTTCTCCAAAGAATAATCAACTTTCACTATGTATCCAAGAAGATTAATTTTTCTGAATATTGTCTTTAGAGTTGTTGCTGAGCTGTGTCACACATTTTGTGGCCTCGTAACAACAGACAAATAGGAAAAGTGTTCCACCTAACTTATGGCAGCAGGATAGAAGCATAAAGAACAGGTTCAAGTTATAAACATTAAACCACTTGTGAACATTAACTGGAGCTAATTACCTTTAATAATCTATCAAATTATTTTCAAAAAGCTCACAAATTATTTGTATAAAAACTGGAAAGAAAATGTTTAGCAAAACATAGAAAGCACATGCTCCAGAGCAAAATTAAAAAGCTTGATCATTACACCCAGAACCAAAACTGTCTCAAAATCAGCCTACCACCTTAAAAGGGACACAAGATCTTTATGATGTACAGCACTTTTAATAGGCTCAGTACATTTCTTATATTGAGGATTGCTGCTAAAATCAAAGTCATGGTGCTAAGTCAGGGTAATAATCTTGGCTACCAGGTCTTGAATTGTTGTGTTTTCAGAGAAGGAAGGCATATAATGCAATTCAATAAGCAAAAAAGGGTTTAATTGTAAATTATTTAAAGTTAGTTATTCACTAATTGCACTCCATTACTATTTAACTGAAATGCTAACAGTGTCGCAAAGGTGAAGCTAGTATAAAATTAGTAAACATTCAGATCCAGAATGTGTTCAGATCCAAATTGTGTTCACTTGGCGTTTCAGAAAACTAAGCAAAATGCAGGTTTTCTTCAAAACAAATGCGTGATAAATTCTTGGAAATTAAACTATGAAAAAGTGCACTATATCAGCTGTGTTACATATGCACATATTGTTACATTGCATGTCTGAGAAATAGCTACCTGTTGAGCCACTCCAGAGGATCCGAGCGTATCAGATTTGAGCTCTGGAGTGGGAGGGTCCTCGCTGGATGTGCTTTGACATACTTGAGCCCCTAGGCCCCTCACGATGAACATACATGGGTGTGCTGACTGAAATTTCAATGATGACTTGTGTTGGAACCAGCTATGATGCAATGTACATTCCTTTGGCTGTCTGTGGTCTAGTGATCAGTTGGTAGCGATACACAAAAATCAAGCTTTAGACACGGAGTTCATCTCATCTTTCCATGGCAACATTCCATCCTTGGCTGCTGAAGGTAGAAATTAGGATATAACCTGACAAACTCGCTAGACAAGAACAAACTGATAGCTCTTTGTTACGCCTAAATTATAATATAGGTTAAATGTGCACATGATTGAACAACTCTCCTAGATACAGGCATAGAATAATAGTTTTCTTAAAAAATTTTTCTGACTGTAACATTAATTATTTTTCAATTAAATGGGCCCTAAGAAAATTGTGGCTAAATTAAAAACACCTACTGGACTCGGAACTGTAAGAAAGCCTATAGTTCAGTTCAATGGATTTCTGAACTCTTTTTTTTTTTACCCCATGGAACCAGAAAATCCTCTGCATTACATTGGAAGAAAAGGGCCTTTGAAATACAGCTGTAGGAGGGGCTTTGTAATGCGCATTAGGCGTTTAATGATAATCCAGTCCTTGTCACAGGTTCTGGTATTCTCCACCATTCAACCCATGATGATCAACATGCGGAACCTCTTTTTATCCGTTCTTCTTTTGGTTGCAGGTATATAATCGTGTCACTGCTGAATCTTTGAAAATATATTTTGAAGTAATGTGTTTGCATATTTTACAAAGTAGTACAAATTTAGAGCAATCATTTTGCAAAATGGGTATCTAAAGTGCCCTCTCTCTAAAAGAGACCTTTCACAACGTCCTCACACCTGTTTATAAAAAAAGTTAAATCAGGACTATTATGTTTTTGTATTTTTGCAGTTTTAGCTGTATGTCGTTAAATCTGTTGTGTACATTGTCAAAAAAAGGCAATCCTTATATACATTTTGTAATTAATGTATCATTTTGGTTTTATACTGCTGGTATTTTTTAAATGATTTTGAAGCTTTTGAGTGTCATTTTCAGGGGTTATTCAAGCTGTCACGTTGTTGCAATGTCTTTTCCGAACTGATTGTTACTAAGCTTTCTTCTGTGGTTTAACAAGCGGTCTGTTTTATTTTCCCTGTTGCATTCGGATCCTTGAGTAGTGAAACACAGAGCAGACACACAGGAGGTAGGCCAACTACATACAGTTCCTCTGCTACTACTAAAGGCTGGAAGCCATATGACAAGGTCATCCATCCTAGTTAGTTTAACAAGCTTTGCCACCGATTTTTTTTTTCTTTATGCCTTGTGTCCTAGGTAGAAGAAGAGAATGAAGCAGTTGAGACATGGACGGAGACATCATGTAACTGTAACTGTAAAAGTGAAGCCCCTACGGAATTCCCCACTTACTCTGTTCCACTGCCACCCGTCACCACTCCTGACTACAGCCAGGCCCAGAAAAGGGTGCTGGACTGCATGCCAGGTAAGCATATAACCACTGTAGCAGTGTAGTTTTTTAAACTGTTTGTAGATGTTCTGTAAGAGCATGTTACCGGCACAGAAAAGTAAGATGATTCATCCTTGGAGAAATACGTTCATCACGAGGTTTGTTCTGCCTCATCGAGACATGTAACGGTTCTCTGTTGGCTAAAGCTGTTGAGAGGCAGAGTTCTGTTAGTGACACAGAACCATATGATATATCCCACGTAACAACCTAAATCTCAATAAGTAGACTACTGTGGAGATAGTGTAAAAGCTGCCACAACCGGAACATGGTGTGACATAATTTCAAAAAAAGAATGATATCATGGCTTTGTGGAATTTGTTTCGTTATTATTTAAAAACGTTACACGTGTTCTCAAGCAGGGGTGAAAAACCAAGCTAAGTTTCTGTTTGCAGAGATGAAATCCCCCTCCCTTTATGAGATCAAGCTACTTAGTTTGGGTTTTGCTGCTTTGTTGCAGACGTTCATTTAGTTCATATTTTACAGTCTTTCTTTTTAAGATACAAAGTTTTTAACTTTTAGTTTTAGTTTTGGCTTATCGTTTTTATAAAGCCAGGTGCCAAAACTTCTAAAACATTAATGAAAATGGTGTTTCCCCACAGAGTGCCCCTATCATAAACCGTTGGGCTTTGAATCTGGAGCTGTGAGCACTGATCAGATCAGCTGCTCCAACGAGGATCAATACACTGGGTGGTACTCTTCCTGGATTCCAAATAAGGCCAGACTTAACAACCAAGGCTTTGGGTGGGTGTCCTTTTCAGCCTTTCTGACTTCTGTTTAAAACCCATGAAAGCTAATACGTAGAAAAAAATATAAATTGTATTCAATTCATTTCACAAAAACATGAATAGCTTCAATTGGAAATGTGATTTACAATGCAAGTTGAAAGTTATTTTTTCAAATTTAATGAGGCATTTGGATGACTAGGTTGAGGACTCAATATAGATTAGGTGGTTTACAGTTATTACCTATTATTTATTTGCCCAACAGTTGGCAAGAAAGTTTGATCCTGTTGGAAAAATTGCACCCTCCTAAGTAAAATGCTTGTTCAACAACAAAGAGCCTTTTCTACTGGTTCCTCTAGGTGTGCTTGGTTGTCCAAATTCCAAGACAGCAACCAGTGGTTCCAGATTGACCTGAACGAGGTGAATGTGATATCTGGAATCCTCACCCAAGGGCGCTGTGATGCAGATGAGTGGGTGACCAAGTATAGCATCCAGTACCGCACCTACGAGCACCTCAACTGGATCTATTACAAAGACCAGACTGGAAATAATCGGGTAAGTCTGTTAGTTCGTACATAGAAAACTTTTAAAAGAAATAATGCCTGTGATATTACTGATTTTTTAAGATACATTTATGGTCTAAATCTATTTACTTAAGTTTAGAAAAAATATAAATTGTACTCTTGATATAAAAATTTTTTTTCACAGCAAATTATTGACTTTACAGGTGTTCTATGGAAACTCTGATCGTTCTTCGACCGTGCAGAATCTACTTCGGCCGCCTATTGTGGCACGCTACGTGCGGCTGCTGCCACTGGGCTGGCACACACGCATCGCCATGCGCATGGAGCTGCTAATATGTATGAACAAGTGCATCACACACTGAGTGCCAGTTTTACTGACCTTTGCTTATCACAGTTTTTCCCTTCGCGCACAGCATCTGCACATTCCCTAAGGTGGAATCACATTCGCTCCCCTGACCAAAATTCTTCACTGAGATTAGGGCTTTTGCTTTTCCTTATAGCTGAATTAATGTCTTCTGTTTCATTAACAAAGAATATGACCAAGGGTAACCTTTTAATGTCAAGTAAGGCTTGGTGCTAAAACTGGAACTAGTCAAACTCTAGCAATTCACATGGCAATTTTTGCAGTATTCAGTGCAACATACAAAGAGAATGATCACACAGACAGCTTGTTGTTTGAAATGCGAACCGTGTATTTAATAAAGACCGTGTTTTGTAAGATTGAAAAATATACAATGTGCTTAGTAAAAATGATCCATTTCCATGCCAGATTGAGTAGCATTGATATTATTTACACTGACGGAACACATGCTTGTGTGAGGGTGAAACATAGACAAGTACAGCAACTAAAATATATGGATGTTTAATATCTACTAGCTTCGGTACAATACGTGGAAATTTTAAAAAGTTACAATTACAAAACTGGCAAGCACTGTGCCCACTGTCTGAGTACCTGTGCTGCATAGGACAAAATCATTTGATGAAAAAAATATATTTTAGATACCACTTTATCCCATCAAATAGACATTTCCCAAAACAATGTTTCAGGAGATTGCACTTCACCATAGCAAGTAGATAAATTCAACCCTGAGCATGATGACAGTTCAACATTCCCCAGCATTGAACAAAAAGTTCACAGTAAGACATTTTTAGAATGGGCAGCAAAGAAGCCAGTAACACCCCACACAAAAAAGCATCTGTAAAGGTTTATATCAAAGAAAAATACGGTGTTCCACAGAGTAAACCTTGCATTCGTGTACACCCTTAGCTGGAACACATTCATTTGTTTTTGCACTGAAGAAGCAAATCAACACGGTTTGGAAGATGAATGATGAAATTAAACCATAAAGAAGATAGCATTAAATTCAGAACATGATTGTTAAATGAGAAATTGATTTATTCATTTTAAAAGTTTGTGAGCACAGGCCTCAAATGTCTGTTCAAAGGGTTTGTATTATTGAGCCATAAAAGTCTCAAACTTGCAAACATCACAAACATGACCAATCTATGAATTTACCTTGTTAGCCTCGTTACTTCAATAAAAAATGTATAGTTTAATATTATATGGACAATAATACGAAATGGTTGTCTTTTTTACATTATGTTGGTTTGTCTCACTTTATATGATCAGTATTATTTTGTTAACAAAGGAAAATACAACTAGTTACATATGCGCTATCAAAGTTGCACAAACAGGGGCCACCAAGCTAACTGCTTTGTCATTACACAAGAAAGCACATGTGGCACATTTATTGCGGCGCAGTCCCTGAAACAGACCTTTATAAAAATGAATTACCCTGAATAATCCAATTTCCAATTTCTATGCATCAATCCTTTAACATAACCTAAAAGAGAAAGGAGAACCAGAAATGTTTATTTTGGCACATTTGTCACTATCAAAAATAGTTTGTAACATTTAATGCTTAAAAAAAACCCTTTTCAGGTATACTAGGGCGGAAAAAAAATATCACCAAACCGTAACAGTTGTAAATAAAATGAGAATTGTGACAGCCTTTGGCACATCATAATGGTTTAAGAAAGAAAATGCTGCCACAGATGTGATCTTGCACACATCAGTATCCCACACCAGTCCCTGTGTGTGGAACAACACACATTGACTGACTGTGGGTTGACAGAATTATATCTGACAGGATGAGATACATATGAGAGAGGTCAGCACAAAAAGGTGGGGGGGGACAACCCATCATTCTCTGAATTCTCTGCAAGAGGGTTAGGGGTAATGTTATGCAATCCACAATATTAGATGACATATCTATTTATAGTGCTAGGTCAAAGTCAAGCTCATTAGGCTGATTATATGAGGGTTTAGTGCTTACTCTAGTTGGCTTAGATCAGTTTTTGCACCCTTTCTCTTGCTGCTACATGAGAAGGCCCGTGATTAGGATTTCACATACAGTTGGTATATATGACACAGAGCCCAAGTAGCCCATTTGTCCTCTTTACAGAATTAAGGCAATTGAATACACAATTCTAAAGCCTGCTCAGAACTATTAGAATTTGGATAATATAAGGTGCTGACCACTTCAGGTCATAAAAAAAACAGATTTGTCTTGTAGTCATATGGCATTTTTCAGCTAACAAGGGGCATCTGGCAGATTAAAGAAAATTTGCTAAAGGTGCATTAGAGTAAAGATGGTGTATTTCATTTCTGACTGGTTAGGGCATAAATACCTAAACATCTAAAAGGCAGTGTTTAACCAGTGAAAGTTTCTTTTTAAATTGTTTAAAGCATCCTAATTTTATCCAGAGTAAGGGTAAATGGAATGTGACCCACTGTGTCTTGCACATGGAATTAGTTCAACATGCTTAGCATACTCGAGGAATGATAGTGTGATTAATAAGCAAGGATCAGGAAAAAATGGGCAGAAAATAACAGTGAGATTGTTTCCAATTTCATATGCTGTAATGGCTCAGCAGTATTGCCGACAATGATCAACTGGCTTCTTGAATGCTAGAGAAGAAGCATAACCATACTACTATTGAACCAGAGAATTTTATCACATACGAATTGTTATTGCTTTGCTTGTTAATCTGCTGATGTTAAAATCAGCTGTAATGTATGGAAAAACATTTTTGACAAAAATTCTGTTGTCCAGCTGACAGAGGATGAAACTTATTTCCTCCTTTTTTGTTACTAGACAGGGAATATGATGGATTATTTTTTATTTTTTTATTAACTGTGAGATATATAAATAATATTTGTGCTGAACACACCACAAAAGTCCTTTCAGTCTAAATTCTTATGGTCACACTGCAATGATGTTTCTAATGAAAATACAACAACAAAAAAAAATAATGCTACAAATTTATGACCATCCTAATCATAAAAACGTTCCACATTTCTTGAACATCTATAAAGTTTTTTTTAAAATAAATATTACCATATATACTCACACAGTGGTATTAATATAATACATTGTGTTGCTGAACATCCCAGGAAAAATAACTTACAGTATACAAAGTAGAAATGGCAAATACTTTCACATCAACATATGAAACACAGACCACAAAATCTCTGTTCTGAAGAATGGCAACACCTCCACAGAAACAAAATTCTGTGTTTGATATTGATTATATACTGTTATGAGAACAGACCATAAAAGATAAGGTATCTGCTCTGCAATGTCAGTTTAAAGTGCAACATTAGTTTAAAAAAAATTCATAAGAATGTAACTAGTATACACTACTTTGTATTGTTCTCTGGATTTTTTTCCCCCCATCAAGCTGCATTTCACAAGCTGAATTTCCTTGTGATTGGGCATGAGAACACAGAAGGTAACGGCAAGTCAAGATCTAGAGAGCTACCTTTTGTTAGTTTACAATCCATTTCAGCTCCTCTTTTGTTACTGTAGCACAGCAAAGTTAATAACCATAACAAACAGATTAAAAAAATACAAATCCTGCAAATATTCATGCTTCCAGAACATGATTGCCCAACCTTGGTGTAAAGGATGCTCTCCTATACAGACTGGGCAGATGAAATGGCTCATTTTTAATCCAACAATCTGAAATCAGTATATCATACTTAATTTCTCACAATACTTATATATTTTGTATACAAAAATCTGTAAGTGGGTTAACTAATGTTCTGATAGTTGAATCAAACCTGTCGAAATCCTTACAATACACTTTATAACAAAATATATTTTTACAACTGTAGTACAGTATTATACATTATATTTTGAACCAACTTGTCAAAAAAATCTAATCTACAACATATTCTACTCAGATAACTGATATTGTATTGCTGTAATAGCATTCACTTATACTATCGTGGTTAGAAGGTGGATATATATTTTCCCTGGTACTGCTTCTATTTTGGGTCTGTACAAAGTCCTATTACTAGATTGCTGTACTTGGTCTTTGAAATAAATGCTATTCATAACTGTTGCCAGGCTATTACTGTTTAGTGTGGCTCCACCTGCTGGACGCAAGCATTATAGCAACCATTAAGAATTTAGCAAATGCGCGTCCACACATTATTTCCTGCACACACGGGAGGGTAGGCTGGGACCATTTTTTTTCCTCTTCTTGGTACTTAGTTTCAGTAGACCGGCTCTGTGAAACCCACGTGCACATTAAATTTTTATCTTAACCTAGGACCACCTGTAACCAGTGCTATAATTCCGATTTAACGTACTTAGCTTAAACTGAACAGCTAGTGACCGAGTTTAGCTGTCTTAGAAAACAAATTGGACAAATGTCAAATCAAGGCAACAAAAAGGTTAAAAACGTGCCTACTGCGGTATTGTGTCACAAATAACATGTGGTACAAAGGGGAACATCAACCCCTTAGCAGCTTGAGAACATATGGTCACAAGTTAAGTCTGGCTGGGTCAGTCATCAACTGCCAAAACAATTCTTTTCAAACAAACCTCCTCCTGCAGTTTCAAATCCCATTTTTTTTGCTCAAATGTGAACTGGAGGTCTTAACATGGAATTCAAATCATGCACATTCTGACAAACATCTTTCATTTCAAAGGGAACAAAAGATAAAATCCCTTTTACCAGGATACAAAGATTTGGGGGGTGAGGGCACAAGGAAAAAACCTACACTTTTTTGGAGGTCACCCTGCTTTTCAAGCCTACAGTGCAGAAAAAAAGCTTCCATAAGCATTCCAACAAACTGTAGAAATGCAATAAATATTGGATTCTTACAACTGATATTATATAAACATTGCTATTGTTTATACAGAAACAACACTGCTATATAGATAAAATGGTCTAGAACACCCCAGCAAAGTAAGCCAGATAGGTGAGTACTTCAGCCCATCTGGGGGAAAAAAAAAAAAAAAAAAAAAAACATTCTTTATCACTGTGTCTCCTTCTCTTCAGCTGCTACACAACCATGGAGAAACTAAAACCAAATAGCAAATGAAAAGTATATTTGTTACCACAATAAATACCTAAAAATCTGAACATCCTAATTATTTCTGACACAAACATCTAAAATACTTATACTGTAATAGATTTGAATAATTACGCAAATAAGTTATACTTATTCTGTGTAGAAACTAAAGCTCTCACATTTATACTGCTTTTATATTTGAGATATACATAGTTTTCAGTTATTTGTATTTTAAAAGAAAAAAGTTGTACTCATAAATAGTATTACAAATTCTATCAAATATTTAATTAAAAAAACCGACATACAGAGCACTGTCCCTTTACCAAGGGTAAACCACACTCCCACTGTTGAGCATCGTGTTACATATAGAGCTCAGCTGATGACAGACTGAACTATGGAGAGGTCAGAGGTCAAGATTGAGGGCTTACGGTTACCAGCCAGTCTAGAGAGCAGTTTCCTTCAGGTCATTCAAATTTGGCATCCGTGAGCGCGTTGAGCGGTTGAAGCTATGTGCCTTCTGGTCCACTTTGTTAGGCATTTGGTCAGTGTATGCAGCTGGCTCAGCACGACCCAGGGCTGAGGTGTGCCAGTTAGACTCAGCCTGGCCTGGGAGAGGATAGGTTGGACCGCCAATAGGGTGACTCCGACTCTCAACAAATCCACCTTTGGGCGGGGCATTGGGAATGTGCTGGAAGCGCAGTTCTGAGGGGGAGGTATGATGTGACGTCGAGGAGGAAAGGTGCAGGAGCTTACGCAAGGACTTGAGCGGCTGGTTCTGAGAGGAACATGATTAAAAAAAAGACACTCAAGACTGATATTGCACTATTATGCTGTGCAGCAGTGGAGGGCCTTCTCTTTGTTAAATCTAAAGGCTGTGTTAAAAACAACCAGGCAACCTTACTTCAAAAGCAACTTACCTGAGGAGGAACTTCAGCAAGCTTCTCAGGAGGCCAGTCCACATCTCGATCCCGCTCTCGCTCTCTCTCACGTTCCCGTTCCTGCTCACGGTTCTTGTGCCGGGTGCTCTGGTGTGTTGAGGATCTACCGGCATTCTGCAGGTGCTCCTGCCCTTCACTTGGAACCTGCTAGCCACATTGGAAAAGAGGATGGTTTCACATTAAAAGCAGTGTGTTTGCAGTAGACAAAATAGTTCAGCTTGGACTGTATTATTATCCTCATGCAAAAGTCATCAAAATATGGTCTTATCAATTACTTATTGATTACTTACTTAATTTGTTGTAGCCCTTGAATGTTTGCAAGATTCCTTTTACTAATAGCAGATTTCAGCTCTTTCCAAAGGTTTTCAATTACTGAGTGAGATCAGTACTTATCACTGGCCAGTTTACCACTCCCCCCCCCCCCCCTCCATTTTAACTATTATTTATATGCATTTGGATGTGTGTTTTGAGTCATTGTCCTGCTGGAAGACCCATACCTACTTTTCTGAAACCAGGCAGCACATTTCATTCTAAAATGCCTTAGTAATTCTCTGATTTCATTATTCCCTTAATATGTTGAAGGACTCCAGTACAAGAGTAGCAATTCCACAGCATTATGGAACCTCTACCATATTTAACAGTTGTCAGGATGTTCTTTTCCTTACAAGGTTAATTTCAACAACAAATCACAAGTGTGCAGTGCCAAAGAGCTCCATTTTAGTTTCATTTTCCCAGAAGGATGATGGTTTCAGGAAAGTATTAATACAGATCAGCTTTAAATTTTGTGAATGTTTTATATGATTTTTTCAAAAGTTTGCACCAACCATCAAAGTTTTCTTTGATGTTTCCTCTCTTCCCACCACATCCTGAGAGGTTCTTGACAGTTCCATGAACAACAAACTTCTTATTAACATTGGGAACTGTGGAATCAGTGATGTCAAGGTTTCTGGAGATGGCCTTGTACCCTTTTAAATTTTTATGTTTGGTGCTAATAGTTTTCTGATCGTCTCACAATGAAAATGACTCTTTTTAAGCATTATAGCCATCATTGA
This sequence comes from Arapaima gigas, assembly GCA_900497675.1. Classification (NCBI taxonomy): domain Eukaryota; kingdom Metazoa; phylum Chordata; class Actinopteri; order Osteoglossiformes; family Osteoglossidae; genus Arapaima; species Arapaima gigas. The sequence goes on along the minus strand of UFQX01000561.1, from coordinate 202,165 downwards.
TTAATTCACGTTATGCAAGAACTGCCATTTATGTTAGGTGAGTCTAATTTCAGTGCAATAACATTCTAGTTCTTCTAGTCAAGCAGATTTGAATTGTTCAAAAGGATGAAAATACTGGCATCATGGCAAATTTTCAGTTTTTATACCATTTCCACGTGTCCATTTTAATTAATGTGTTATCCTGCTGCTTTGTACCAAACAAATGGGTTTATATAGACCAAAGCTGTTTCATTGTCAATTTTTTTCAGAAGGTAATGTACATGATATACCTGCAAGAGTGCCAATAATGTTAACCAGGACATTCTTTTAGATTTTCAAATGAGAAGTAAGCCAGTTAATTCATCATTTACATCAGGTCCAAGCACACTTATGTTATGTGTTGGTTTGAAAGAAAATACCTGTTAGGCAATGAAAAATGCATATCTACATTTAATGGCCTGAATGTAGATATACCAAAGTCACCCACTCCTAATAGTTTTCTGTTTTAAAATGAAAGATGCTGCTGCTAAAGTGGTCTGAAATATAAGACTTATCAGCTGGAGGTGGGGAAGACTGAGACAGAACAGTAATGTATGCCTGCATGACAGTATGTTTGCTGTCAATGTAGAAAAGGAATCTATGGATCTTTCTCTCACTCAAGAAGATCAATCTGTAATTTAACCTGTATATGACCTGCAATGAGTCAAAACATCCCTCACTGTCGCACTCTCCACAGACTTTTGTTTTTCCATAGGTATCTCAAGAGCATCAGAAAGCTTTCTGAACTATGAACATATTCCATGTCAGAACTGGAAGCTCACAGTAAGTAAATAACTCTATAAGAAGAAAGTTTCACCTGAGGACCAGCAGAAGTGCAATTAAAAATCCTGCTATTAAGAGTTGATTTTGTTTCTCTAATGAAATAAAAGTGTTCACAATCACAAAGATCTTAGTTCAACACAAAAATACCACAAAACATACATTCAGGAAGAAATCAACAAGCCAACAATGCACTTAAAAATGTTGATTATAATTTTCTGTAGCTACTACAGGTTGTTTTGCTGACACACAGTTTCCTAGAGCATCCTGTATGTTCGTTTATTTGTTAATGTTTACTTTCACATTTGACAGCTGTATGAATTTTTACATTTTAAAATGGACAAAGTGTTACAATGATATGGGAAAAGCGCACTCTGAAATGGGTTTGGAATAACATGGAAACAAGCATGCCTTTTAATATCCACTGGAGACCCAGACAATCATTTCCACTCTACAAGACTATAAGTGCATCTCCCAAACTGTACAAGCTATGGGTGGCATTCTGTGGATCTGCACCATGTTTGGGAGTGAGACATGTAGAACTTCTTAAAAATCTTTGAAAAAAATTCAGAAGCATTTATCCTGTTGGTTCTTACAAGGATAAACAAATTCTATCCATAATAAAAAGTTTAAAACAAAAGTCAGAAAAGTCCACAGAAGCGCTAACTGATAAACAACTGCAAGGCAGAATTCGAGACATACTCAAAGACAGATGTTCCTGATAGGTTTATATCAGTTTGCAGTGAAATACCCAATGAGGTGAACTCAGGGTCATGTAAATTTATTAAATTTCCCATGTAGTGCTCTGTGATTGTTGGCGTTTCACCCCATGAGGACATGACCACCACCAGCTACCACAAAGCTACACCAGGCACTGATCTTATCACCAGTGGGAGATAAGACAAGACCCACCGTTTGAGACTTCTTCTTTTTCTTCTTTATTGCTCTGAAGAAGCCTTGCTTCTCCTTTTCTTTGGACGGTTCAGGGGGGTTCATGGTCTCTGAGTTATTCCTGAAACAGAGACAGAAAAGACTTACTGTGTGCCAATCATGTGTTGTTGCAAGTAAAAGCATGTTACAAAGCATATCTTTGTTGCTGCACTAAATATCTTGCAGCTTTAATTGCCTTAAAGGTTACCGCTTTATACTTTGTCAAGGCTGTTTTGCATTAAAAATCATTTTTGCATAAGGCATAATATTTGATGGAAATTTAGAAGCCAAATACTTAAGGATTCTCTTCCAACAACCTATCATGACTCATCAAATAGACAAATTACGCAGAACAACTCCATGCGTTTTGACCCAGTTACTAAAACCCAGACCAACCCTGAGCCTTGCTAGTAGTTGGATGCTGTCATTTGGAGGGTGATTAAGATTCATCCATCTGTCAATGCTGGTCAAAGCAATGGCAAAAAAATGAAGCCATACATTAAGCAGTGTCTGTGCCCCCAGAACCCAGAGTGGTTGTCCGACTATTTAATGCTCTTTTTGTTCCATTCCCATCACTGTGGCTTGCAATCCCTATGACTGTGGAAATCTTGCGATATCAAAAGGCCCTTTTCTTTTCTGCTGTAAACACCTAGAGGCCCAACATGCACATTACACATACAAAAGGCCCTCAGCCCTGAATAAGATAGGCACCATTCATACATTTCTGTTTATTCTATTATGTATATCAGAAGTATTAAGTCAAATTAAGATATGCTCTTGGCTCTGTGTACAGTATAAAAATATTCTTCCATACACAGGAATAAAATGTTAGAAATATTCCAAAGAACTTATGTTTCTGACATCTATTAGATAATTAAATCAGCTTATGGGTGTTTAAATGTAAACTGAAAAGACAGAAGGATTTAAAAAGTAAAACTGATTTTCATGATTGTTTCCCTGTGTAGGAGTGTGTTTGTTCCTCACCAAGGGTCAAAGGTTGTCTGGCGCTTGGAGTTGCTTCCCATGGTACCAGTGTCTCCAGGTGTCATCCTACTCTGGACCCCGCTGTCATGGAAAGAGTTGTCTGGCCGAGGGGAGGGCACTGCATAATAAACCACAAGACACTGTTAGAGAGACACTGGCGCACACACCACGAGCAGAAAGATGAACAGGGTGGTGTGATGCATATGTACCTCTATAGAAACTGCCTATCCTCCTGGGCATGGAGTTACTAAAGATGGTGCGATTCTCCTGAGGAGAGGCTCTGTCTTCAGATTGCGGTTCTTGATACAGACCAACCTACAGAGTGAGAGGACCATTACTGAGACAGCAAGGCATCTGTTAATGGCTAGCTTTATTACAGAGTACTGCTGGCCGAACCAGATTGGTCAACCTGATCAATAACCTAGGCAAAGATTAACCCCTTTCACCAGGGCTGAAGAGGAGATGGTCTAAAGAGAAAGGAAATAAAGAAGTTTACCAGGCACAAACTTATTTTAAGCCACTAAATACATAAAAAAACTCCAGATGAATATATCATGCAACAGAAATATAAGCATTTTAAAACTCCATACATGTTTTTTCAAAGAAAAAAAGCCATAAGAAATGACCATACACAGCAAAAGCAATAACTAAGAAACACGAGAAAGCGAAAGTGAACTGATATATCTTGTATCTATGTCAGAACAGAGCAGTGATGTCTTCAGACAGAGAAGCCTGGATTTGGGTCTCAGTGTCAAGAAGTGACAGTAGCTCGGACCTCATTTTTTGGGCGCTGTGTGTGAAATGGTGCTGTGGTGTCCCGCGAGGAGTCTTTAATCGCGGGTCGAGGGTGGGTCGCATCTGTAGAAGGTGGCTCGCTCTGTTGGCAAAATGGACAGCAAATGATGCGGACAGCCAGCGAACAGTCATCACATGCAAAGATGAGATTGGGAGGGATAACTCATAACTCAAGATTTTTTTTTTGCGGCACAAAATCACACAAACAATGAAGGCTGGTAACTACAGAGCCCTGGGGTATCTAAATCAATCAGCAAATTTCAGCCCTAACCCCGGCAGAACCCTGCACTTTCTGGTTCCACAATAGAGCACTTAACTGAGCTTAATGTAATTATAACTGAACTGCTGACTAAGTGATGCAAAAAGCTACATGTTAAACATAAGGCAGCATGGTGGTCCAGCAGGTAGTGCTGGTGCCTCAAACTACCTGAGCTGTACAACTATCATAGCTTTTCATTTGTGCCTAGTTTGCATGTTCTTCAACTTCCTTCCAGAGTATATTTCATCTGAAACCAAACTTGTGTTGTGCGTAGAAATTTAAGTACTATATTTGGTAGTGGGTATATTTTGATACTATATTATATTATCTGAGGATTTACTTGTTCCTGAAATCTGTTTTAAAAAATTAGAAATCCCATAGATCCTCAGGAGATACTTGAGAAGTCCGAATTGTGGGATGCATAAAATCAACTAGTTACTAAAGCACAGCCTACAAGGTCAGGGCTGAAATCAGACTACCAACTTACAGGAACTGTCTTATAGCACCACAGGTATATTGCCGATGGGTAGCATGATAATATTTATCACTAGAACAGAGTATTCAAGAAAAGGTCTATGATGAGACATTATGTCTAATTTCCCTTCTTACACCTCTGTATTCAAACTGATTTTCTTACTCTGTCAGGTTTATTCTGAATGGTTTCAACAGATAGTACCAATACATTTCCAAAAAGCTACTATCAGCTGAATGACACATGCATCTATGCAGGTTTTATTATAGCAGGGCTCTGTAGTTTGCAGAAAATTTTAGCAAGAGTTGGGGAAAGCTTCTGTGTTGTCAAAATGCAAAAGAGACAGACAAAAAAGCAGTGTTTTAGCTATTTTAGCTAATGGTGACAGAAAAAGTAGCAATAGCTTAAGCTGTGGGTATCTCGTGGATCATCCACTGGGAGAATATGTTCTTCCAAGGTCCAGGAGTCAGAGGCCTGAAACTTAGAGGTGTCAGTAACAATGTTTTTAAGTAAATATAAAACATTGCTGAAAATTCAGCTACACATGGGCCTTGTCTGATGGAGACACCAAACGAGAAAACTAGGAAAGATCTCTCACTGAGAGTAAGAACAGGAATGAGGTCTATGGCCTGGGGCTGCTGGTAAACTGACCCTGTTCATGTCGTCTGTGCAGTCTTCCCTAGAGGAGCCCAAGGAGTGGTGTGTCAGGGTCCGATGCTGCAGCTGAGGAGAGAGAAGCTGCAGGCTGCTAGCACGAGTGGGCAGTCCCTGGCTAACTGTTAAACCCATGTCTGGCTTGTGGACCCGCTGCCGCTCTCGTCGAACATACATGGAGTGCCGGTGGGGCCGCTGCTGGGATGAAAAAGGGCTAGTGTAGCCCAGGCCATAGGGGTATGACTCATGAGGGGTTGTCAGGGAGTGCGAGTGGCTCCCTCCTCCGCTTCCTGGTTCCAGAAGCTCAGGTGATTTGCCCTCTTCAAGGTTTTTATGACGGGTGGAGGAGCGGCGCGAATCCAGGGTACTGCGACCAGAGGGGCTTGGGGCAGGCCGATCACGTTCACGGTGGCGGACAGTCGGGCTGGATGGAGCATTCAGATCCATGCAACTGGAGGGAAAGTAACAGGGGTTTGGGGTGTCACTGAGGTTCCCCACTGACTTGGCATCACTGAGAGTGCCATGGCTCTTGGAGAGATTCAAATAGGAGGAGGAACTCTTGGTTGAGGAGGGCATGGAGCCATGGGAGGAGTCCACGTAGCTGTGCCGGCTATGCTTCTCTCCAGCCTGTAGTGTATTTGTCTTGCCCTCAGTGAAGGAATGTTGGCTCTTCTGGGAGCGAGAAGTGCCTTTCAGGTACTTTGAACCAGACCCATCAGAACCCTTAGGCCCCACATTGAAATCAAACTCGGTCTTGCCCTTGTTGTCCTTGGGGCTCAGCAGGTGGGGCTGGTTGTTGTTGGCTAGGTCCTTGTTGCAAGAGGGAGAGCGATTAAGAGACTGGGGCTGGTAGGTTTTGGGGTGGAGTGTGGGGCTGAGGCTTGAAGAGGCAGGCATGTTCCCATTGAGGAAGTTGTCGTTACTAGGGTGGGGGTCCTCATGGCGGTGCAGAGTAGAGCAGTCCTTGTTGCCAGAGCGATCTTTGCTGCTGGAGCGGTGGTGTCCTGAGCTTTTGCTTCCATGGCTCCTGTGATGCAGGCAGAGTGAAAAGACAAGAGACTGTTAAAGGAAGTTAGGACCATCCAGGTAACATGTTCATACCTCTTCAACTTGCACTGATGGTGCAACATTTCTTGCCATCTCACTAAGCTTCAGCTCAGTCACAGACAATTTCAACTAGAGCCAGTCATGGAAACTCAGGGCTCCAGGCTAGACAAGATCTATCTTGGATGGAACACCACTGCACTCACAGACTACAAGCAGTTCAGAGCCAAAAATCAATCTGAATCATGTCTTTGGACTGAGGGAAGAAATGGAACACCTAAGGGAGTCCCACATGAACACGGAGAAAACACCCAAATGTCACACACACTAAACACAGATCCAACCTTTTTCTAATCATGTAGTTCAGCAGCTGTGAAACACCTGTGTTATTCAGTGTTCATCACAAGTGTCAAAGGTTAAATACTTTCCAGGATACCTGACACGGTAGAACTCCACATAAGAACACCTGACCTGCTGGAGGTGTTGTTCTCTCCATGATGTGGCTTCTTTTTCAGAGAGCGAACAGGAGTAGGTGAGATTGGATTGGGCCGGTCTGTTACACGCTGGGTCTGAAAGGCATGGTGGTTGAGGCTCTGTTCGGTCAGAAACCGCTCCGTTGGGTTCAGCTCCAGCAGGTTCTGATGGAGAAACACATAATCAAAAATAATCCAAATGAAATAACAGGAATAGCCATCAATCAGATCTCCAGTGCGTTCTTTGTAACAAGCTTGAAGACTTCTTTGTTGACAAAAAAAAAACCTCCATGTTAGGCTGGATGTACTTACGGCTACATATTGTGCACATCACCCTTTGCTAAGAAGTAATTAAGTGAACATGAATCACCATCATTATCATAAACAGAGCACTTCTAAACATGTTTACTGTCCTGCTTACACAGTCACAATAGACAGTTAGCCACATAAACGCTGTTTGACTGATTTTGATCATGGGAATAACATGGAATTCACTCCATTTCACTCTGGGGGTTAAAAAGGCAAGGGTGAGTGACAATTAATGAATATTAACTGTACAATTTGCCAAAAGCTGGAGATCCTGAAGATGATGTGCAAAATTGTGAAAAAGCATACACACATTTATAGCTTAAATTTTTCCATACACAGTACCAGTGAAATGTCTCAGTACACCTGGGCAACCTAGGCAGTACCTGTATGGGAAAAACTGGACAGAAGAGTGAAAGCAAAGCAATCCACACATGTCCTACATCACTGGGAACTGCAGCAGTAGAGCTGGGATGACATGTGGGCTCATTTCCTGACCACTGCCTTGTGAAAAAACAGTTTCCAGAAAGTGCACACATACATATACTTTTGACTGGTAGAACACTATATTTGTCCTGCTTTATACACTAAAATATAAATTATAAGTTTATATATATTTGATTTTTATTTGTACTTTTAAAGGTGAATGCTTTTAGGAATAAATGGTTTAGAGCTCATTACTGACTTATTCTGTCTTATTCATTCCCACTTAAACCCTAATGAAAAGTAAATCAGTGTCCCTTGATATTTTAATGTTTATGGCAGTGACCTTTCACGAAACTGTCCATCTCTTGATGAGACAGAGACTGCCACACCAAGACAGTGGGGGATATTGTTGCATGATGACAGTGCTTAAAGAAAACACTGGCAGATTTCTGAGTGACTTGCTGGTGCTGGATTAGTCATACATTAGCATTCACCAGGTGGGAAAAAAATGTGCTTTTGCATTACACTGAGTAATATCACTGGGAAAGTAAAACACCAAGCAGCATCATATTCTCTCCAGATTTTTAGATACGATGCACAACAGAATTAATGTATTACATTAATTCCTACATTGATAAATTTAACATGGATGTTACAACACATTCTACAATTAATTTAAAAAAAAAAGATTCATTCCAAGAAATGAAACACACACACAAAAAAAATTAAATGCTTGTTTCCAAGCTTTTCTGTACACTGTGAGTGGCTCCTTGTAAAAGCAACTCACTGTTCCCTCCATTACAAATCGCACGCCCTATCCTCACATCTCAGTTGGGAGTCTTTCTGCAAGCTCATCCACCAGTCAGACAGGATCTGTCTGTACCTGTTTAACTGCAGTCACAGGCAGATATTCAGAATGGTTACCGTGATCCCAATGAAACCCCAGATTACTCTATCAGACACTTACAACTCCCTGTGGAATATGAGAGTTCTGCTCCACTTCTATGCCTAATTAAAATGCTGATACCATCAATGTGAAACCCTTCCTTTGAGGAAAGGAGGAGTGCAGTAAAAAGAACCAGACTCTGGCATGTATTCTCCCTGTCAGACAGTTGGGTGTGTGGTAAGATGCAGAGAAACAGAGCGGGGAACTCCTCTCGCACCTTCATCAGGTCCAACATGACACCACCTATGATTCCCAGGTACCTTCTCTCCAGGGTCTGAGGGTGGCTCACTGTGGGGAACTAAAAAGCAAACACATACACATTAGGTTCAATTTGAACTGAACCACACACACACTTCAAGTGAACCACTACCACAGGTAAACAGATGGAGACAAACTTGAGTCAACAAACTGATGCATAGGACCACACACAATTAAATTAAATAATGATCATGTAACACTGCAGTATATTTTAATATGTTATTGTATAAATGATCCACTTGCATTAATATGTATTCATGTATAATACTACTGTATTCATTTATGTAACAGTATAACAGATTACAATAGAGTACTCATAATGATGTAGTAACTTGGTAGTGCTTTAATATTTGATTAAAAAAAAAAATCTGTTTTTTTTAAAACTTATTAGGGAAGGACCAAAAGACCAAAGAGCTTTTTGCCCTTGAGTCTTACAGCCATTCAGTGTACGCTGTACAACCGTGGGCCACAGTATACAGTGCCTTGTTCAACTGTGTGTGAAAACAGATCTTGTGCAGTTCTGCAGTATCCTTGCCCTTGGCCAAAAAGCAAGATAATCCCATCTGTCAGTTCCACTTCCAAATGGGAGCTACAATTTAATTGCAAAGCAAGACAGCAATGGATGAGAGAAAGGGAAAGAACTGACTGCGCAGAGTGAGAGAGATGTCAGTGACAGAGAAAGAACAGGTGGGAAGCAGAACGGAGGCAGGGCTGACTTGGTGGACAGTTGCCTTTGGATAAGAGGACAATCAAAACTAGTATTCAAGAAAGCTGGTCTGATTAAAGGGACAGAGTCCAAAAGCTATATGTTTAGAAGTTTTTTTGCATACTTTTTTGATTTTACTCGTTTCCTGTTTTTTGCTGTTGATGTCTACAAAGGACTCATTCCCTACTTTATTTCAAATTTTTAGTAGATTACATTTTTGATGTAAAGTTCAGTGTTGGCCACTTCCAGCCCACTTCGGGCCACAAAACATACGAGCCTATTTTCACACATCCGGTTCGTAAAAGCCAAATTCTCTGTAGGGCTAATCACAGTACCTATATCTGTCCAGAAGTTGTTTCCCCTCCCCCCTAAGGTGGCACATACTGCAAGAGACACCCATCTCCCTAATCAGAATGAGCTTTTTGAAAGCACCACACCTCTGTTCCTAACTTCTCTAGGTGAGTCATGTTTAATGACAGGGCATGCAGTTGTATACTGACCATCTGACCACAACTTTTGCCCCTTTAACAGACCCACAGATCTTTTCTTACACATTGAGGACTCTGCACAGCAGAGGGAAGTAAACACAACTAATCAATGAAAATATTTACATTTCATGGTATTTCCCAATTTATCTAATGAAATATATATAGCTACAGCAAATGTAGAGAATGGTTCGATTGGGTCTTTATGTCACTGTACAAGGTGTTCAGAAACAGGCCCAGACTGTAAATGGTCTAACATGTAAATGATTGAAAAATATACTTTATAAATGTCTGGCTGGCACTCCTTTTCTCACCACTTATGTCCTACTTTCAGCTTAGTGGCCTCAATACACTCTGAAAAGGGGGTTACGTGTTCATCTAAAGTTATTAACAGGGAGAGATGTCTACACTGCAGAATTTGTCTGTTGCCCACATTGTTCCTTTCTTACCACACAGGGAAGCTGCAAAGTCCAGTGCCCTGTTCCCTGAAGGCTGATGACTGTGTGTATCCTATCCCAATGGAACAGCATGACAACAGCACAATATTCCCACTTTCAAAGGAAGGAAGAGATAGAATGGAACAGAGGTGCCACAAAGCTGCAGAAACAGTACCTGCCTGTGGTTGCCAACTCTGTGTAGGACTTAGCGAATGGTAACTTACCCAAAAGGCTTAATTTTAGTAGAATTTCTTTGTATTTAACAATTGTGTGTTTTTCAGAATATTTAATAATATTAAATATTGAAATCAAAATCAACAAAAAATATTATCACAGGTCATTAAACCATGCAACAAAACTGTGACTTTAAACAGGTCCTTTGAAACTTTTACAAAAGAAGAGTTAAATATTAAAATAACCATTGACTCTATGCTGGGAACTAAAACTGCTTGACTGCATTGTAAAACACTCACTAAAGCTGTTATCAACCTATCTTACAGGTACATAAACTTTGTTTTTTAATATTAGTTTTATATTACATTTATATATCAGAGATGCATGACAGTTCTGAGCTGAGCATCATCATTGGTAACAACCCCAACTGCTTTGCCTGCCAGCGGATTTCCAGGGACAGAGGTGGCGCTGTGAGTCACCACCATTCTCATCCCTCTGGTTATGAGGATCTCAGCCATTCGGGGGGGGGGGGGGG
>UFQX01000561.1:143973-191440 GCA_900497675.1 Arapaima gigas | reverse complement strand
GGGGGGGGGGGGGGGGGGGGGGGCAGGATGTGCAGCGGGGCAGCCCACCCGCAATCCATGGAAGCGGGGGTTGTTGTAGAACAGCTTCATCTGCTCAGGTGGGAGCGGACCCAACACTTTCTGGATGGTGTACAGCTGGTCAATCTCACTCTCTCCTGGGAAGAGGGGCTGACCGTCGCTCAGCTCCCCCAGAATGCAGCCCACAGACCACATGTCCACGGCCTTTCCATAGGGAGCCCTGACAGAGAATGGTAGAGAAAAACAGAACATGTCGGAAACATCAAGCCTCTCCTTAGACTGCTGGATTCTCTGTACATTCACTGTGAAGATAAGGCTAGAGACATAGACAGCATTAATTGTCGCTCAAATATTTATATATAGAGTTATATAAAGAGGACAAGTGAAAAGTGTATAAACTGAAGGGGTACAAACACTATAGATAGATGACCGACTGAAAGGAGGAAACACCAAGATGATGTCGGAAAAGTAGATAAGGTACATGGAATAAAAAGGATGAAATATTTAAGCAGACAGGCTTGACAAGAGGGAGATGTAATATTGTTTGGAGGAATTTAAATATCACAAGCATTTCAGAAATATTCTGGCTTTCCCCCCACTGTTATTTATTCAGTAGCAAGTGGTGTTAAAAAGGTGTGTTCTATGTACTTGTGGAAAGATCAGAGTGTTTTTGCAGGTAAACCAAGTCAAACTTGCCACCAACAAGAAGAAACACTCAAAAGATAATCAAACTTGCCATTGAAAGCATAACTAGCAAAACAATACATACATAAACATAATACATTCTTATACAGCTGATGCTTGATAGTTGAACAAAAAAAGGAGAAATTTCAAAACAGAGCTGGTTAAAAAAAGTTTTACTTTACTGGGATGTCAAATACTGTGCATGTCAGTTGATGTTGCTGATCTAAAAGCATCCTTGCAGTGACAGTCAACATACACTCATTAATATGAAAACACACACACTTAAAATAAAAATACATCTAGACACACACAAACACACACACAGAAAGGAAAGCACTTGCAAGTAAATGCCTCGACACACATACAACACATGCACATACACAGAGAGAAGCACATGCAAATAGAATAGCAGCCACACATACACGTCCTAAAACTCACCCCAAGAGAAGCTCTGGAGACCGGTACCACCTAGTGGCCACATATTCTGAGTAGTTGGCATTGTCCCCTTCTGACAGGTTGCGAGCAAATCCTGGAAGAGAACAGACAGGGGACGGGGTTAATGGATTAGTTTGAGACCTTGACAAGCATGAAGCAAATGACTGTTTCGAACTCAATTACAGAACTTAAATGTAACTGCTTCATCCAATTCAAAGCTACAAATGAATTTATCCAATACTAGTATTGTCCCTTTTCAGTCCTCCAGTCAGTGCGCTAATGGATTTTGAGTAAGTTCTTTATTGGCCCAGTGCCCACTACTTCCAGAGATAGCCTTTGCATCAGTGCAAGCCATACAGGAGAGACAGAGGACGTGCTGTACTGGCCACAGCTCCGTCTGTGTAATGCTGATGCACCGCATGTCCATCAAGAGAGCTGTGATCGCATTAAATATATACAGGACAGGTACAGCAAGTTCATTTACTGATACAAGAGACAAATTCCAGCACTGAAGAAAATTCATTCTCACCACTGCTGTGCATCATACCATGTGACTCTATAAATAGAGAGGGTGGTAATTTTACCTACCAAAGTCACACAGCTTGAGAACATCGTCAGAGCTGATGAGGAGATTTTCAGGCTTGATGTCTGAGGAGAGATTGCAGAGAGAACTTACTTCTACATTGCAGTGCTAGAATGCATTCCTCCCTAGGCTTTGAGTAAATGACATTCGACCTTAATAATGAGCCTTGAGAATATATTTTTCCATTGCAATCATAGCATAACTTCCTAAGTGAACAGTATCTTAGCTAATGCTTTCTAAATTCCATAGTGTAAATTTAAATACAAATAAATTGGCTTTGCGTGACGAATTCAAGTACTTTTCCACCAGTAGACTCAGCTGGAATCAACCTGTTTCTCCAACTGGTCAAACACAGTTGAGTGGCTCCATACCCCGGTGTACAATGTCATTCTTGTGGCACCAGTGAATTGCTTTGATCAGCTGATAGATGTAGCTTCGCACTTTCTCAGGCGGTACACCATTGGGCTGCTCCTCCAATAACTCTAGCATGTTCTAAACAAAGAAAGAAGATGACAGAAGCAGAGTCAGACCTATTGCTTTATCCAACTGGATTCTGGACTAACCAGCTATCACATTTACTTGAAGGTTTTCTGAGGTATATCCTGGAAATGCAGAGTATAAAATTTCATTTCAGATTAATGGCAGAAAGTCGGCCCTTAATATCTGATATCTATAATATCAATGAAGAGGTCAAAGTTAATAACAAAACTATCAATGCTAGCTAAAAACTGGGGGAAGTAAGCTAACCTTCTCCACATACTCAAAGACCAGGTATAGCTTTCCCCTCCTACGAAAGGCCTCCTTGAGCTCCACAATGTTCTCTTGCTTGAGGGTGCGCAGCATCTTGAGTTCACGTAGGGTAGTCTCCTTGACCTCCTCATTCTCTGAGTAAAGAGGTGGCGGTGAGTGACGACACGACCTGAGATTCAAAGCCGCGGGCAGAGCATGCAAACCCTTCCACTGTCCCATTGTTATTTGTCTGACTGCTTTCCCTCTCCATTGTACCATTTTGTTTTGCCTTAGGATCTAAGCACAGTGTTTTCCCTAATGTCTTGAGAAGAACATGATTGTTTCCCAAAAAAGTGTAATTGTGAGAGCTACCAAGACAAAACACTGCTAATAATTGCCAGGAATTTTCTTCTCAGATATACGTATAATGACATAAATAGTGTTACAGTGTTCTGATACCCACATTACAGTAATTGTGGGACAACTCGAAAAATGGGAGTCTCTTACCTTCACTGTCCTTGAACTTCTTAATGGCCACAATCTCATTTGTCTCCTGCAATACAAGTAAACCAATGATAAGCTTTAAATACTACCAAACATGGGCCTCTGTATTAGCAATATACTTTTTCCAGTGGACACAGCAGTCCGGTACAACTAAAAAGATTGTGCATAAAAGGCAATAATTGTTTGCTTAATTATTTGCTCCAAAAGGAATGGAAAAACAATCCAAGAGCTATCTGCCTTATAAAAATTTAAACAAATAAGGTGAGATAACAAATCTTAGGTAGAGAAGGCTTTAATTTAACTTAATGGCAGTTAACTAACTGAGATCAAATAGACAGCAGTCAGCAACTACAGTGAGATCCTTCAGTTACTGAGACTGAGTAGAGTAACCCCTCCCCCACCCCCTGATATCCATGTCCTGATTTTGATCTGGCACTGATACATCCCTCAGCAGTGCACATCCATTCTTACCGCAGTGGAAGGAACCGTAAACAAAATCTACACCCTAAGCACAAAACTCACTGATTAACATACCAGTTGTGCAGAAAGGATGCAATTTAGGTGGCTGGCAGTCTCACACAATCTGTGTTTTTAAAGTGTTTTTATGTTGTGGTGCCTCTTCAAGATCAGAATGAGGGCATTTATGTATGAATGTTGGGGAGCTTTACAGGGTACTTTAAAAAGATATAGCTATAGCCACACAAAGACTTGATCAATACCTCAGTTTATGAACTCACACAACTTGTAAATATGCAGTAAACGAAGGGCTTGAAGGGCTTACTGGCATTATGAACTTTACTTACATAATAATACAACAGGAGACCATTTAAGATATTTTTGCAGTTTGGATCCATCAGTCACCCTGATTACCATAATCTTAAAAAAATATCACACGTAGGACTCATAAATCTTCTATCTTTCTTGCAGATAGTAAGAGACCAGGCACTTTACTTGAGCTCAGTGCTTACTTCAATCATTAATACTTCAACCTTCAACTGTTTGTCACCCATGGTGTTCTGAAATTCAAATAGAGTACGTAGCAACAAAAATGTTTCTTGTGGTCCCAGTTGAAATTACCTGTATACATTTATCTAATTTTCAAAAAAGAATCATTAGCCATGATCGTAGAGGTTACTTGTGGTTCCACTATTTCACCCTCCATGTAGTCTTTGAATAGCATCCATTTGCTGACATGTTACTTAACTGGCACTGCTTTCATTTGTCTATCAAATCAGCATCTGCCTCCTTTGTTTCTTCTCAGTTATAGCTCAGGGTTGATTAACATGTGACAGCACACGTCTGAGAAACTACATTCCCAATATGCCACATGCTGAATTTTAAGCCCCACTGGAATTCCCAAGTTGGACCAAAATTCATAACCTCATTTATCCAAGACAACTTGTTTTGCCTGCCTACCTGGCCACACTGGCAAAATTTATCACGCTTTACCTCTTCCTGCCCAGAGTCAAAACAAGCACAGCTAAAGCTAGACTCAAAACTATCCATCAGTACACTTTGGTGTCTGGCCTTGGTTCTACCATCAAACTCTTCCTCCACCTACTGAATATGCATGACATTGTGTGCCAAGTGCACAGCTGGAGAATGTGCCCACAAAACAGAGCCTTGCACAGACAAACCCTTCATCCATAGGGAATAGAAAAGTATTGTGCCTTAAGACAATGAGGCTCACTCTAAAGCAACTCTACAAGAGCACAAAACAACACAGTTTCACATGATGGCACTTGCCCATACTGACCTTAAGCCTACGTCAAATGTGTAATGGCATCCTTAGAATTTTAGTAAAAACAAAAATGGTGCTTATTGTTACACAGTGTGTCTTCTGCTCTCACCAATGCGATATTCAGGCAAGATTTAAAAACAAAATCCCTTTATTCTGTGGAGTGATATTTGATGATGGGAGCAACATGAGAAATATGACAATACAGCCAGCCAGTCAGCCATCAGTGAGACAGAGTGAGTGAAGAGGGAGATAGAGATGGAGCCCTTCCTATGATCACTCTGTGATGCACTCAGACTAGCTCAGTGGAGACAGTCAGCACTACATGCTTTCTGTGAAAGGCTGTCCAAAACCTACAACTGTAACAACATGTCTGTTTCAGGGGGAGTGCTTTCCGAAGGGCTGTGAAATGAGTCACAGTACAAACACTGCTGAGCGGAGGCTCCATGGAGGGTTATATAAAGAGCACAAAATCGAAGAATTGAAATTGAACGGAATTCCATAGCTTGAAGACTTGAGAGCACAAAGGAAAAGTTTCCATGACATTTGGAATGTGGGTAGATGTAGGATATCGTTATTTAAGGATGCTACTACAGGTTTTAAAGGATTTTAAGGAAGGCAGATATCCACAGCCTAAAATCTAAATGTTAATAATGTTGATTAAATTGCCAAGAAGAAAAAATTAAACGAAACGATATGCAAGTTAATATAAATGGTATTGGATGTCATACTACATTTCAGAGTAAAAATGAACTGCATCTGAGGACAATTTTCAAAGGTAGACAAAACAATATAAGCACAAAGTGGTCACCTGTAAGTTGTTAATTTGAGTAACATTATGGGCTTTGCTTTTGCGTAAGAAACTTGATCTGAATCAGTCCAGGAAAAGCATTCTTCTCTATGAATAAATAATGTTGAACAAGTACCGTTGACCAAAATCTCAAGAAAGAAAGTTCAAGAATAAGACCCACATCAGCACATCAGCTCAGCTCACCTCTTTTTTGCATGTCATGAACCACCTGTTTCTTTTCCCTTTATGGCCTCCAGGCTTCACTCTACAAAGTGAAACACTTGGATAGACACACTATTCACCTGTGCCCACCAAAAGGGATGAGAGACTTCATCCATTTTACCTTTTGAAGAACAAAACTCAGTTTATACTCTTGAAGGCTCCTTGAATAAATGGTTAATGTGTCATGGCAGGGATCTGAACCCAATCTCCCTCTGTTTGGGGTACACTGATACACTTTCTGAGTATAATTTCTCTACGTTTCAATTATGTAGACTATTCTGAACCATTTCTCTTTCAAATTATATGAATGATGGGGAAGAAACATAACTTAGTTAATAATAATTAGTCCTATTTTTCAACTAAAAGGCCTTAGTCCCATTTGGCTGGAGAAAAAAAAAAAAAACATAAAAATGTAATTGATTTAGGGAATACTGTACCCACTGCCACTGAGACTACATTACACAAACAGGTCCATGAAATTCCATTTTCAGGTAATGCTAAAGCCTGCCAGAACATACTCAACATTCTGTGCAACAAAGTGTGGTTTTCTAGCACTCTTTACTATAGTAGTGATTCTGTAAATACACATATTTCCATCGTCTTATTTGAAACAACAGAATTTACATTTGAATGAAAAATGCACCCCAATAAAATAATATTTTCATATAATGTGTCATGACTGAATAACTTTGGATGACAGTGGTATGTGGAACTCATTGTACTCTATGTTCACAAATAACTATAATTATTTTGCCAGATTAACAGACATCTTACCACAGGCAAACATTAATTTTAAATGTCAATTTGTTGGACAAGACCCCAAAAGAATGTATAGCTTTGAAACTTTAATGTTTTTGGCATTCAGCAATGGAAATTACAGTAAAACAAACAGCAAAAAAGAGAGCAAAATGGTTAAAATTTAACAGAATGGCATAATCAACATATGTAATTCTGCATTTATGAAATACTAGGAAATTGCAAAACAAGTTATATATCTCAATAAACACAGTCAACATTTCCATATGTATGCTTGTCTTATCTCCCTCTCAAATAACATAAGGCATCCTAGTAGTAAGATCAATGTAAGAAAATGTGGAAGCGCTCCAAGAGTGAATATTAACTGAATGAAAAGTAATTAAAGGGTGCACCCCACATACTGTCTGAAGACTCACTGCAAAGGTACACTTTCAAAAACAGAGACAAATCCAGTTACTGGAGGGAAGGAGCACATGAAAACCAAACTGAACAGATAGTAAATTGCAAAGACTTACTTTGTGTTCGT
Organism: Arapaima gigas; assembly: GCA_900497675.1. Classification (NCBI taxonomy): domain Eukaryota; kingdom Metazoa; phylum Chordata; class Actinopteri; order Osteoglossiformes; family Osteoglossidae; genus Arapaima; species Arapaima gigas. The sequence continues at coordinate 184,455 of UFQX01000561.1, read as the reverse complement.
GTAAATTTCCCCTCAAGACCATACTAGAAAGACTGCAGACACATAAAATGGTACCTACACTCATATATTTTTAAAAGCTGAAAACCGGTTGGTAAATAAACAGACTGTGAATAATTCTTATTTTTCTATTTGTCTGACATTGCAATGTCTTTGCTGTGTGTGATTCCGCATTATGGCTCTTGTTGCATGTACAGCACATCCACTGTCAAGACACAGTTTGTGCTACTTGCTGGTGTCACTGACTCACAGCACTTACAGCAAAGGGAGCATGTTGCAATACTTCTCACCTTCAAACTACATGTGAACAGACTGCCAGTATACTGTAACAGTTGCCAGTATGCAACTGTTATCCTGATGTATCAATTAGAATTCTTTTTCCAGTTTTTTTTTTTTTTTATCTCAGTTCTATGTCTGTATTATATGCCTGAGACTGGCATGCCAGATTTAGAACGGCATATCTTCAACTAAAGCATCTCTTCTGTTAAGCTGTTATGACATGCACAACGATTATATCACCCTCTAATATTAATTTTTATTTTTGCAGATAGCCTGCACAGGAAAGACTGAAATATGGGTGCAGGCAACATGCATGTCTTTACATGGTCCAAGTACAGGCAACAGGCAGGTGTGCTGCTCATAGTTCATCATCCTGTGCAGGTCTGAACGACATATGTGCCATTACTTCAAGTTTCAAACCAATTCCTGTGGGAGTTATGAAGGTCATTTTACATGTGATAGTATAACTTGTAAATGTTAGCAATCTGTATCACTAAAAACAGGGCCAATAACAGTGTAAAAATATTACCACCATCAACTTTGCTTCCTATTGTTTAGGAAATAATCATTTTATAATACCAAATCAGATTTCCAATATCACAGAAATACCACACCTGAAAAGGAACATCCTATATGTTTCCTTTTGAACAGAAAGACACAAACAAAATAAACAAACGCATCTCCTGTACTAAAGTGAGATGGCACCGTTTGTGTAAAGCAGCATTTTTTTGTAACCGAAATAACAGTTGAGAGCCACAGGATGCCTATAAGATCTCCCAGCTGAGCACTCCCAGCACTGGTTATGCGCACTCCCCTCCAACCTACAGAGCAGCTTGTATCTGCACTTCCTTCATCCCAAATAGGTCTCTGCAGTCCAGCTTCCTACTCAAGGTGACCCATTTAGCACAACTGTGTGTTCAGCTCTCATTTTATCCTGGCCTAATTGCAGTTTCTGGGGTATAAAAATAACCACTGCTTTAAAAAAAGTTTTTTTTTTTGTCCTCCGAAGTTTTGGCCATACATTAGTATTTAAATCTATTTCTAGTTAAGACTTTATTATATTCAGTTAAACCTACATTTGTAAAAAATGCTGATATTTCTCAGTGATTCAAGTAATGCAGTTTAGGGATGTCTTTACTTGCTCCTACATGTCTGTACATGTTTTTTTAACCAATCTTGGTTATCTTTAACATTTTTTTCATAAACTAAACCTGTAGAAAATGAAATAGTCAGGCTAAATACTTTTCACAGTTTCATGATGTTGTCACAGCCTGAACTGAGCTCAGGTGTCTTTGCAGCTCTACAAGCCCTCTGTTATGCAGTTGTCTTCCACATCTTCAGTACTTTTACTGAGATGAAAGACAAAGAAATGCACAAGACATGCTGTGGGTCTTATATGGAAAACCCAAAAGAATGTCTTTAATAATCTTAATTGCTTAATTGAACATTTCACTTAAATGTTAAGTTATAGCATGGTGATGTATTGATTATAGAGAAAAGGGGACATTTGGTAGGTTTTAGGCAGAAACAGGGCTTTGGGAGGACATAAGGAAAAATAAACTTGCTGTTTAAGCTTTAACTATCACAGGTAATATTTGAAGCATTTATCTACCATGTATCTTCACTAGGACCTACCCTTTAGTACTTGTAGTATGCCTTAGTATATCTTCTGTCAAGCATGTTTTCAGCAGCTTAGGAAAATTTTGAAATTAAAGACAATTCCTCTCTGTTCCAAATACAGAAAAAAATACTACAGACATTTATGTTGAGTGGATTAAGCGACTGTAATTGCTTAAATTTAGTGAGTTGGCTCACTATTTTTGCAATATTGCAAAAAATTCATAATTCTACAACAGTAGCAAGAGTTATGACAAGTGTTGGTGTATACAGTCATATTCCTGAAGTTATCAGGTTCCTGTTTAGGACAAACTTCCAAATAGTACTGCTTTCTTACAATGCTCTGAAGTGTTCAGCACCTAATTATTATGTACAAGGCAGAACATACTCAAACCACAGACTTTCATGTATTTCCTAGAATTAATAAATTAACAGCTGACAGTAAAGCCTTCAGTCACAGGTCCCCTAAATTGTGGAAACATGTACTAGCTAATGTTTCTGATGGCTGTTTAGTTAGAACATATGTAGTTGGCTTACAAACCATGTAGATTTATGGTTTATAGCTTTTCTTTAGCATGTTTTATATACAGCTGTTGGTAGTGCTGTTGACTGCATAATTGTCTGTGCTGCTGTCTATATCATCCTCCACCACTTTGGTTAGGATTCATATGTACATTTCTGTTTTTATCTCCTCCAAGGGCCAGCAATCCCTGTGCCATGCTAACACCTGCAAGCCTTCATTCTCTGCACTATACACGCATGAAAGCAAGATTCTAAGTTGCTATAAAATATACACTGAATTCAACTGAACTTATTAAGTGCTGTTGAAACTGATTTCATCTTCATGTTTCTAAATGCATCACTGCAAGATGGAGAACATTTTGCAGTCAGATGGATATGACTCTGACTAGACATATTCAATGAGTAATGCAGAAGACTGACAGCCTAAGCATCCAAGTGAAGTGAAAAAGAGACATAGAAGGGAAAGGTTTCAGGTCCACAATGGACAGACAGCCCTTTTGGATGAGAAGGACTCAAAATGATCTCATGATTCCTCCTTTGTGATTGACTACAATGGAAAAGGGTACCCACTGCAAGCAAGGTCACCAAAAGGCTAGCGTTTTGATTTGTGGCACCCATCTGCATAGCTGCAATAGAACAGCTCTCAGTGCATGGACACTTTTGCATAAGAAAACTCCAAGCCTTTTCATCTGTGGCTCAATTTTTTGGATCCTATTAGGCCTCATGTAAAACCAGTTAAGGAGCTTTTAAACTACCTCTTTTTAAAATACTGAAAGGCTTTTATATGTGAGCAAAGTTATGATCCCACTAACTCAAACAGCAAGCAGAATTCAAACTTCACTCTTCCGGAATGTCTTCAATTTTTCCACTTTTGAGGTAGTGTTGAATTCCTGCTTAATGAAAGTTATTTTTTTACAAAAAGGAGAAAACAGAATTGCATCTAGTGGGCTAGAAACCACTGCATGGTTCTCACACACCTCTGTTGATTTGTTGGCTTGTTATTGAGAACAGATGCTATTTTCCACTCTGCCTAATTTCACCAATTACATGCACAGGACCATTTGTCAGTTTGTTAGTGTCCTGGCATTTCAGTGCGCTTTGGTGCAGCTGTCATAGGTCAGACATCTCTCTGAGTAATGTGCAGCATAATCTGTACAGTGCAGCAACCATTGGTTGGTTAAATACTATAGTCATATATTTTTGCCTTTCCTGCAATTACACTGAAATTGAAATATATGATTTATCTGCATTGTCATATGTACAGCATATTATCCAATAATATAGGTAAATGACATTAGGACACCATATAGCATAAGGAGCATAAAATTTACTGACAAGTAATTTAATTATCAACAATTACATATGCACTACTGCTACTGTTACTTTAGCACCACCACTATAACTATTCTTGCTGCTTCTATCTTATTATTTCTCTACTTTTCCATAAGTGTACCTTTATTTTTGGAAGTATGTGGCTCCATGTTATTTTTTTTCCAATGACTAATCATGATTTAACCACAAATGGAAATAAATCAACTGCAAATATATAATCCACTAAAAATATGCCTGTCTTCATACAGCAGCTGCAAACAACTGTTGCATAATACCTACAACTTCAACCATGAATATTGTTAGCCCACCCTTGAAATAGCAATGCATGATTAACTGAGTGTGCATGCCAATTTTTTAAATTTTTTTACATCATCAGCCTGGATGACATACTGCACTGCACGATATGTTTATCCAGATTTAACAATGGTGCCCAAATTTATTAGTCCATTGTTAGGAGCCTTTAACAAACTAGTGAAATGTAATCGTTGCTCTAACTGACTTGCCTTTTAAAAGATTCACTTTAACGCAAGACTAAGCATAAGTCTTCACCACTCCACCAAGATGCTTCACGAGTGGTACAAAGTGTTTGTGATGTTTTCGCCGAACATGGAGTTGTGCACATAACCCAAAATCTCCCCTTTACTATCCTCTGTCCAAAGTACATTGTGCCAGAAACCTTGTGGTTTACTCACATGAAACTTTGTAAACCTAACTCGTGCTGCCATGTTTTTTGGAGAGAAGCTGCTTTCTTGTGGTTACTGTTCTCTGAAAGTTATAATTTTTCAATATTTTTCTGATAATAGGAGCATGCCTCTTTAACATTTAAAATGTGAAATGAGATCTGTATATCCCTAGATATAGCTGTTGGGTTCTTTGCAATTAAACAGGGAGATGTTGGGAAGAATTTGTTGGGACACTGACTCTTGGAAAGTTTGGCAACTGTCTTGAATGTTCTCCATCTGTAAATATTCCTTCTCAGTGTAGAATGATGGATTTCAAATTATTTGGAAATGGAATTATAACACTTCCCAGACTGATGAACACCAGCAATTGCTTCTCAGCTTTTGCTCATGTCTTTTCTTCTTGGCACGGGGTTAACCTGAACACTACAGACCAATACAGTGCCAAAAAAGCTCCACTTTTATAGAAGTGCTCATGTATCCTGATGATCAACTAATCAAGTGTATTTCATTATCAGCACCTGACTGTGACTTATCTTCATAATTTCTATGGAACCAGTAAGGGTATACTTAATTTTCCTCCTCATGGTTTCTGGCTTTATTGGTTTACTTTTTTCTTGAATAAACAATGACACAATGAAATCTGTTATACCTTTTCTGTTATCTGAGACTAGATTTGTCTAATTATAGGACCATGATTAGTATTTATACCCTGATATGCAATCCTTTGAACTAAAAGATGGCATACTTCTTTTACATCACTATACGCACATGCATGCATACATACATACAGCTCAACTATACACCCACAAGCAATGAAAATAAAACTATAACAATCAAAGAGCCAAATCCTCAGCTTACTTAACCCTATGGCAGTAACAATTTTTGTACATGATGTAAAAATTGATTTAATAAGCCAGCATAAATATATCATGGAAAGGATTTTAAGTCATTTTAGATACAAGGTTTTCCACATAATAACATTCTTATTTCTGAAGTATTAAATATACAGTACTATATACCATAATTAGCATTGCTTATCTTTTGCACTTACAAGTATGCTGTTTATGATCACCAGGAAAAAAAAAACCCCACAATGTACTACTGCAAAAAAATTTCAAGCAAATACTATGATTTCATCTGAAGACATTTCAGGCACGATATCTGCAACAATCATTGAGAAATAAAACCAAATGAACATTAATTTTAAACCTCTATTGTAGCACTACCAAATATTAATCCCTCACTGACCATATGGACTTTACTAAGCCTTCAGCAAATGGAGAACATGAAGCAGGTGGATCCCTCCTTTTACCACTTTTTTCTCTATGTGCCTTGGGGCACATATTAATATAGTATCTGTTAAAAGTAATATCCTCTTATCCTTTCAGCATGGTTTTAATGACAACTGTGTTCACTACTAGGTGTTCATGCTGTGAATATGGAAAGGTATGTCAGAAATGAAGAAATAATTTGTTTATTTGCCACTGAAAGCAAACACTGTGAAGGCATTGTAATGTTTCCACTAAATGACAACACATAATATTAATGGAATTTTTTTTGAACCCTTGATATAAAAATCACATTTAGTTAGTGAACACTCTGATCCAGTGTCTACAAATTGAGACAAATTTACCTTAGAAATAAGAGCCAGATGGTCCGTGTGCTGTAAGCCAATCCAAGTTCTGAGTGCCGCCAACCGAGCTGAACCACGTGCCAACATGGAGTCTTTACTAAATGTAAGTGTCATCTTTATTATCACGTGCCGACATGGAGTCTTTACTAAATGTACGTTTCATCTTTATTATATCTTCAGATGCTGTGCATATGTGTTGTGTGTGATGCAGTACGTATTGCGTAGTTCAATCTGCTGACATCACAGACAATTTTATGTGTTCAAAATGCTTAGCAAACACAGAGTTTTTGGGAAAAACTCATAAGTTGAAGGAACGCATAAAGAATTTAATTTCTATTAGGCAGACAGAGTTGGGTGGACTCGGTCTGTCCCGATGTTACCGACGACATTTCTATGGTTTTAGACTTGACATCGGCCCCCTGCAAGTCCTGCTGTGGTTAGCACACCGCATTTTTCTCTTGATCAGTCTCATTGCGATTGGATTACTGTAAGGAGGGGTCCAACAAGGCCAAACCTGCACCATTGGCTCCCAGTTCTCCCATTCACACTCAGAATAGATATTCCACTCTTAGCAGTTCATTTGATGAGCATGCTAGCAACAATATTAACAATATTGTGCTTATTCTAGGGGACTTGATTATTTGGAATGTTACTCTTCAGAAGCAGGTAAATCAAAGATTTAAAGTTAAGGTGTTTTCCACATATCCGAGAGTCTGACATTGAGGCCTGCGTAAATTCTCTGGCCCACGCTGAGGTTTCCACTTTAATACTGCATGTTGGCAGCAATGATATTCGCTACCATCAGTCTGAGGTCTTAAAGAGATACTTTATTTTTATGTGTCATAAAGCTAGAAGGAAATATTGTAAATTAATAGTGTCAGGTCCTTTACCTAGACTTTGGGAGATACAGTGTATGGTAGACATATGTATAGTGGTTAGTAACTTGGTGCCACTCTAATAACATTTATTAATAACTGGGAAAATTTCTGGGAAAGGCCGAGATTTTTAAACTGTGATGGTGGTCATTCCAACTGGAGAGGTTCTTTTGTACTCTCCCAAAACTTGGCTTCCAAGTTGCAGGATTGACTCAGCCTTGGATACCCCGAGAACTGTAGTCAGCAGATAACGGCTATTGTAAGACCACGGCATTTAACTAGGATTAATGATAGAAGTGCATGTGCTAGAAATGTAAAATATATTAAATCAATTAAACCTGATGCATTACCGCGTTTAAGTACTAGTCTAAAAAGCTGTTTGTTAAATATTTGCTTGTGGACAAATAAAGCCCCCTTGGTAAAAGATATCATGTTAAACTACAAATCCAGTGTTTTATGTCTTACTGAAACCTGGCTTAGTGACTGAGATTTAATTCCGCTAACTGAAGCAACTCCGGATGGTTATAACTATTTAAATAAATGTCATTCTGTACATCAAGAAGGTGGAGCCGGCGTTGGTTTTAACAGCAAGCTACAAATAACCTCCAGAAACCTTGATAATCTCGATCTTGATAATTTTATGTCGTTTCAAGAATCAGCCTTAGATATTAAACCGAATTTAAACATAATATTGCTTATTTACTGTCCGCCCAGGCCATATTCCTCGTTTCTTATTGAATTTAGTAACTTCTTAGCTGATTTAGCCATCACCCTTGACAATATAATCTTGATGGGTGATTTTTAATAATCATATAGATGATGCGTCAAAAACTCTTAACTAAAAGTTTTATGTCCTTTTTAGATTCTGTTGGATTTACTCAAGTAGTTGATGGTCCAATGCATTGCATCTGCTCTGCTGTCAGGCTGTCCAGACCAGACTGTATCCAGACTACAGGTAATACTGAAGGCTGCTGCTGCTAGAATTGTTACTCAAACCAGGAAGTACGAGCATATAACATCGGTTCTTAGGTCCTTACACTGGCTTCCTGTTAAGTTCAGAGTAGATTATAAACTCTTACTCAAATTGTAAGGCCATACATAGCGTTAGTCCTGTGTACCTTAGCAAGATCATTGACTTTAAAGTTCCCCAGCATTACATATGATCATTAAATGCTGGTTATGTTAGAGTACCTGTGATCAATAAGATTACAGTCGGAGGACGTGCCTTTAGCTATAGAGCACCTAAACTCTGGAATAGTCTGCCTGGTAACATCTGAAATGCCCCTTCTGTGTCAGCATTTAAATCACTGCTTAAAACTTCTCTTTTCTTTAGCATTTCTTGTATAATTAATGTTGAATCCTGCTGCTTCACTTCTGCATCTAATATTCACTGTTTAATTATATTGCCTTAGATTCTGTCATTAGATACTAACCCCCCTCTTGTTCTGTCTGAGTTTCTTAGAACCACAAGTGCAGATTATTGACCCCCGCCACTGAGGCCAGACAAGACCTACGGTGAGACCAACAATCCATGTCGCCTGGAGCTGAGGAGCCCTTGCCTTGATGATGGGACCAGCTCACCTGCACCTCAACATCACTTGATTCAGCTTCTCTGTCCTACGCAGTATAGTCTTTAACAGTTATAACCTTTGTTTGCTGTTACTACTGGCATTATTTTCCATGTATAGAATGCCCAGGAGGGGTAGGCAGCCGCTGGCACTTGATCCCCCCAGAAGTTTATTTTTCTCCCTGGCTTCCTGGCTGGGAGTTGTTTTTTCCTCTCCTCAGTTGCTTGCGGGCTTACTGTTTTGCACTTATACCCCATTAACATTTAACGGTTATCTATACCTTTACTATATACTTGTTTTCTGTTCCACTATCCTAATACACTGTTCAGTGCTCTGAGTCAGTGTGTGAGAAGATGTGCTCTATAAAAATAAATTAAACTGAAGAGATTCTGAAAGTTAGTAAAAAAAGAGGACAACAAAACACTAGATTGTACAGTGAGTACAGAGGATTTTCCTATCCCAGCGAGGGCTTTAGGCTTGGAGGGAAGGTTAACCAAAAAGCAAAATTCACTCCAACCATAGTTCACTTCAAATTTAACACTGCAGTTCAGGGCCCTTGAAGGCTGCGTATGGCAGAGTGTCCGGCGTGCTGTCTGTTACTTCCAATTTTTGTTTCCCCAACACTGTGTCTCCAAAGTGAGCTTTGAACAGATGGCCTGTTTTTCAGCCTCCAGCACTGGGAGGTCACTCTTAACTGCACAGAAGCTACAGATCCACACACAGGACAACACAATCATTTTGCTGATGTACCACAAAAGTACTACAAGCAAATTTTAAAACAATCACACAGCTTTTTGAACTAAAATTCACACAGTATGCAGTGATAGCAGATAATGACATTCTGCAGTAAATTTATTAATGTATGACATGGTGATTTTTGTGTAGCATCAAGTCAGTTGTGTGAGATCTGTACTGGCATTCTCTTAAAGCTCAACTGTAAAAAAAAAAAAAAAAAATCAAATTGTACAAATCCATTTAAACATACATGCTAAGATATTGCTGGTCTGAAATAAAATATGACAAGTGGTGAACATATTCACCCAGAGAGGGTTTATACATGAGTATAAGGTTTACAATCTCAGGAAAGAAGAGCACTGCTCTCACACAAAATGGTTGTATTCCTTCTGTTCCACTGCTTACTTTCCTACGATATTTCCCTTGCCCTTGGCTGAGAAGTCTATGTCTTTATCCCACCACTCCTCCTTTCCCATTATAACCTCTTCTTCAGTTCAGTCCCTTGCTCAATGCAAGACTTGCCAATCTTAACCAGCAGCATAACCCTTGCTGTCAATGAAAATGTCTTCTCATTATGAATTATAAAAATCATATAAATGAGGCTAGCAAAAGGATATTTCACACTGCCCCATTCAAGTAAAGTAAGATCAGAGCACAATATTACAGTTGCACACAATGAAGATGGGCTTCCAAAAGTAGTTTTTGGATTTATGATCATCTACTTGTGAGCACTCTCATACCATCACTATTCTTAAAGCTGGAGAAAATACCTACAATCAGCTGGCATCAAGCAATAGTGCTTAATTTTCTTTATATTGGTATTAAGATGGGAAAATGTGTTTTATAATTAAAAATGACATATCTTATATAGGGCTTAAAAATTCAGGTGTGAACCTCAAACTGACCAAAGGCCAAATACAAAATATTGACTGGCACACCTTTTTTTAATGTTAAGCTTGTAAATAGTTCACTGACAAGCCAGAACAAGTTGCTGAATGCTTTAGTGTCCATCTGGGAATTTATGAACAAAAGCAGAAAACATGTATTACTGCTAAATATTGCATGGCCTTACTTTAATTCTGCATCCAAGTATTTTTCAACTCACTTCATGCGGATAACACACAATGCAGCTAGTCATTTCCTCTTATTTATGTATGAATATGGTGGCTGGTATAGAAAAAAATCATTTCTTTTGATGTACTGTACAGTATAATATAATGTTTCCATCAGCATGTACTTCAGAGTGGAAAAACTAAGTAGTTGAGCTATAAACATTTCATTAAACTGGTCATACTTCTTGTTTCTCCAGTTCCAGATCAACATTTTATTTAATAACTGTCCCCTGAAAAAGTGACATAATAACTGTCCAGATTTGTGATCTAAAGCAACCAGCTAGCTGAATATTTTTTCCACATGCTAGTTCTTTAGCCAGCTGATAAAAGGCCCATTAGTTGTGAGCAGAGAGAGTCCCCAGTATCTCTCCATAATACATGCCATCCACAATCCAATACAGGTCTGGAATCAGGGGGGTCATCCCAGTGACAACTTACAGTATCATGTTAGGAACTGTTATATTAATTAAAAATAAAATAAAACTGTATTTTAACTGCTTATGTGTTAAAAAAGTAATACTATGCACTTCTTTCAAAAAACGGAATATATCACTTCAGATTCAGAGAGAATGTCCACCAGAATTTTTCCGACTGTGCTTTACAAATATAAATGGTCTCGCAGCTGTTTGTCTTGCAACATCCTATCAACACACAAATTCATTATGTTGAATTACTAATGCAAATGTATTTGTAATTTGATGCCTAATTCTGTATAATTCTTTGTAAGACTTAAACCACCTTTTCAAATATTGCTTCAGCAAGCTGTCATAAAGCCAGAACCATAAACCTAAACCTAACAATCCTGTTGGTTAACAGGACTAACCAAACTTTAGTGTGCCAGTTCCACAACAAGGGCAACAACCATTGTGTATTGTAGATAATTACAGACCACTGATGTATTTAACAAATGCAAAGCATTAAACCATTATCTTACCTTGTGCCTGCACTTCAGGACTACACCATAGGCTCCTGGAAAAAAACAGAAAACTCATTAACTTGTAGCGACTCTGTGGTAACACAGTGTGTCACATGATGGACAACATTTTACTTTACTATCTGATACAGTAATTATAGTAATATAAATGTAGTGGTGAGTAATGGTCCCTATGCAAAGACCACTGAATATGCAGCTGGTAAATGATGCACAAAGTTTGGTATACTGTCCTCTTGCACTCTCCTGGTTGCTTGACCTAATGAGCAGCATTATAAGCTCTCATATTTCATTGAGGGGCAGCTGGTAATATTGAACATTAATCCAATCCTTGTGATTGTGTTCAGTAACTGAAAATGAACCTACTTTATACATGTCCTCCTGTCAAATTACATTTAATGCTTACAATATTTGAACCAGTTTTAAATTTATTACAGAAGAGCAAAAACAATTAACATTAGCAAGGTGTTTGCAAAATTCATTCTTCACTTTAACTAATACAAGATATTGATCCAAAACACAAAAGCAAGTATGACATGACACGTCACGGCACAGATTTTCTTTGACCATGGCATGGTATTCTTGTAGAACCATTGTGAGAAAAACATTCACTTGTCTGGTTGAATATATAGTCAGTTTTAAATTCAACAGGGCTGGTTGCCTCAAGCCTGGATATGCTCAATCAGCTGAATCTAGTTATAATTAGATAACTATCAATTAATTGTGATCAATTGTTCATTGGACAACTAAGGGGGTAGTTACTTTTCACATTTGTTGGATAACTGTGTTCTTTAAATAAAATAATGAAATAATTTTATTCAAAAATCTGAAAGTATTCATTGTGAAAAATATGCAATAATAGAGGAAATCAGCAAGGGGGAAAATATGTTTTCAAAGCACTGCATTAAAAAAATAGCTCCAGGCACAGAAGAGATGAGAAGCAGTGCTAAAAAATGTAAACTCCTATTTTCATTTAATCAGTAATGTAGGCACAGGTTTTGCAACTCTTTGGTGGATTAAAAATGAAACCACTAGTTCAGGTTATTTTACACTTTGAAAATATTTTTGACAGAGAGTAGTTTTTATAAACTACATAAACTAGGACAGTTTTAGGAAAATAATATATTTAAAAGCCGTGTAGCCTTAATCCAAGGTAGAACCTGTCCCATCCCATCCAGTAGGACGGTGCTGAACAGAGCTGAGTAAGCAAATACTCTCCTTCAATTGATTCAGATTATTGATCTGGTTAAAAAAGGCCATCAAAAAATTCAATCCTCGCATTGTATCAAGTGCTGTTCCAATCTGAAAAGAAGTAAAGGAATAAAATAAAACTGTAGAGAGAAAGCGCTCCACTGGTTTACTCAAGCCCCGGCTTACAATGCAATGCTGTTAAACTACATTAGCCATGCGGGGGTTGGTAGGAGGTACCCTTTGTGCTGTTTCATTGCAGAATTACAAAGTCAACTGTCTTGTTTTCCACATGCTGTTGTCACTTTTCTTCACTTGGGCAGACCGAAATGACATGCCGCAAATATTGCACACATGCAGTGTGCACATGCAGGGTCTTTGATTATATATGGTGCATCAACTGTTCTTCAGCAGCTGCTTCTAAACACTTTCATCCTAAAAGTGCACAGTATTCTCTGCATGTAGGCCATCAATGTATCTGTTAAGCTGGCTTCTTATCTTTGTGAGCTTCAAGATTATTTTGTAAAAAAACAAGGTTTATATGGGGAAAAAGCATAGAAGTTAAAATTGAATGCGTTTTAAGTAACTGTTTCACAGGTCAAAGGCAAGATATAATTCTAAGAAATTTTAGGAAATATTTTATCAAACAGCGTCAGCAGACAGCAATACATGATGCATTAGGACTGCACTAGGTATTGCATTATATATCTTGCTAGCACTGGAACTGTGTTACATTACATTACATTTTCTAGGAGGAGCCCAGCCATAGAACCTACTTGTGGCTCAAACATTCTTAGCTGCACCCTGACTATGATGAAAGAAACAAAGACAATCTGTCAGGAGAGTTCCACAAGAATTGTGAGCATCCTGTGTCAACAATAATGCTCACAAGGGAACTTTGCTGGGCTGATAAGTTGAAAGAATTCCTTGTGGTACCAGCTGCCATAATAGCTCAAGGGCCTTGTGGTCTCAACATCACATTAAATCTATGGAATTTTGTTAGTACTCAGCAGCCCAAGAACCAACAGCTTGTTGGTGTTTCCATTTTTTTGTCTACAATCTGTACATTCATTAAAAATAACAGAATGTCTGCACTCCACAAATGTCAATATAAATTCTATGTGAAATTCCAGTTACTAAAATGAGCTGAATCACTATCCATTATCAGTATAAAATATAAATATGTCTATTTGATAAAAGAAGTAAACAGTTTAACATGGCTAATGGGTGTCTGCAGATGACAGAATTAAGAATTAAAAATATATTTTCATTTATATAAACCAAAACAGAGAAAAGCACAAATCAGTAAAACAGCAACTCCACATCTTCATGTAATGGGTCTGTGTGCATAGGCTAGAATTAAAGAAAAGAAAAAAAAAAATCACAATTTCATGTAAAATTTTAAGTCTTACTATCTTAATGAAAAATGTGAGAGAAGTTTATTGGCAAAATTTAGGCAGATCAATCACAGAGATCCTTCAATTTGCATCAGGAAAAATTAGAAAATAATTAAACTATAAAAAGGGGTCATATTACCCTCTTAAAGTTGGGTTAATTGTTCAGTCCATGGAAATTTCAATTTCACAAAATTCTGGTTGAAAAAAACTTCATAGATTTTTTGAGTGCAGACCCTGTTATTTTCTAATAAAGAGAGAGTTCCCCGGGGAACACACCTTTACGCTGCTAAAAGCTTTATCACTTGTGCATTTACATGCAAGCCACTAAATCTTTAGTTCGCATGAACAGGCTGACGCCTTCTGCTTGAATGGCCTTCAAGATATGTAGTGAAAAGGAGGAGGTTTTCTTCTGTGAAAGAAGACCTCCAGCAAAGTGCTCTTCTCAAAGGAGTCAGAGCTCAGTACATTACTGGTCCTTCTTATGGCTCCTTAAAGCACCACAGCAGAAGTATGCAAAGCATACATATGGTCACAAGTGCACAAGTTCTCCACATTTCTGTGGAATTATTTGTTTTTTCTTAAATTCAGTTTACTACTCATTTGCTTCATACAATAGTATAATTGCAGTAGGTGCTCTTTGTTCACATTCAGTAAAATGGAAGTCTATCACTTCACCTTAGAACAAATGTTGACCTAAAAAGAGTATAAAAATAGCACCACTGCTTCTTTAGTAACAAATTCAACCCCTGCTTGGAGCCAACTATACAAATATTAATTCCTTAAGAAAATAAAAACATGCAAATGTCTAGCTAGTGCTATGATTCAACTTTGTATTATCTATGATGCAAAGGTTGCAGTTTTTTACTGGTAGTTTACTGGTGGGATCTCAATTACTCAAGCGCATTACAACAAATCCCTGCTTCCAGCATTCATAAAAATAGAGAACACGAAACTCTGCTGCGCAGTATGAAAAGCTATTATGAATGACCAATGAACCTTAGAACTTACCTTCACCTACAATCCCAAGGACTTCAAATTTATTCATCACATCACCGATGTCGAGAATCTTCATGAAGACAAACACAAAGAGCAGCAGGCGTGTGGTCAGTGGAGCAAAGTTAGGGTTGTCCCGGCTAGTAGAGGGCATGGAGCTGCCCGATCACACTTGTTCACACAGCATGGTCCCCTCACACAAAACAAACACACACACACGCACACGCACGCATGCACACACGCACACACACACACACGCACACGCACACACCTGCAATGACATGGAAAACAGAACAGAGTTAGAGGACTGGGGCAATGGGACACTGTTCACCATTCCATGGCACATAGCATTGAGCTCACAGTACAGGTGCTAGATGTCCCTCCCCCAAGAGTAATGTAAATTTCTGCCTAACTGATCACAAAAAAACAAGTCAAAACAAGTTTTTTTCTCATTAAAATGAGATCTGAATCAACTGCTCTCAATAGCCAGACAACACTTGGTGAGAATGTATTTGTGAGTCAAAAATCTTACAGAGCACAGGCATTTAGCCACTGTAGCTCCCAGCCTATTTTAATTGTTTAATGTGTTTGATTGTCTCAGTGTTCTAAGCAATAGTTTTTTCAGTTACTTGATTTTAACAGTGTATGATAATATGTGCTAAGTGGTTAATGAGCTACCAGAGTAGTCACAAGTATTCATTTTTCTATTTGCAGCAGTGTGTACTGCAGTTTGTATGTCAAAATCTAATAGTATACGTGTCTTTTATCTATTTCAGTAGCAAATAAAAAACCTTTATAGTTTAGCAAAAATCATTACAGCATTAACACAATTGCAGCTCAATCACTCCATTACAGCTTATCCACAGAGTCCAATTTTATGTCATCACAGGGCTTTTTAATCAGATGAATGTTTTGCAAATCTGTTTTAAGTAGCGAGTCAAACTGATGGATTCAGTACTGTAAACATATCTGCGAGTCTTTCACATAATGGAAGTGAGTAGGCTAATAAAAGCGCAGAAGCCCAACTCCAAACCCCAGGTCCAAAAGTCAGAAAAAGAAAACCAGGCTGTATGGTGCTGATACCGCAGGGACAGGCGAAAGCAAACCAGGGCACAGGTAGACCTTGAGGGAAACACAGAACCCTAGATTCCCTGACAGATCTGCCTTAGTTACTAGTTAAATGAGGCAAAGTTTAAGCTAATAATCACTCCACATAATACATTACTCAAGCCATTTTTTAAAGGTTTTTTGTTTCAAATTTAATACCTATATGCACAGCCCATTCTACTTCTGCTTCCAGCTATTGCCATCTATGGTCTCATTTTTTTCCATGTAAAAGTTGTCTGCACATTTCCCCATCCTCCATTTTTCCCTGTGTATTCTTACCACATAGGAGGAGACAGTACAGTAGATACTTGGCAACGTATCCTGTTTTCCCAGCTCTCTGGAGCCAGCAGCATAGACTTTGTTCACGTTTGCCTGGGGATCACAAACCATCTCCAAACTCTGCATGGCCCGAAACACAGCATGCGGCCTTAGACTGCCTCCTTCAATAGGAAGTTAGAAAAGTATCTCATCTGCCACCTCTTGGGACCTTAATCACAACACAGGAATTAGGAGTAAAAAAGCATATAGAGGTAGCTGCTCCACAGTGGAGAGCAGTGTTGCTCAGGGGCCACGTCACACACGACGACAACATGGGTAACCTTCAGCACCACCCAAACAGGCTGCTGCTGATGTGGGTGGAGCTGGCAGCAGAGATTGGCTGCGGCATGAAGAGGAGCAGAAGGGAGGATAAGGAAAGTGAGAGGATGGAGAATGAGAGAATGTGAGAAGGAAGCCCAACGCTGACCACAGAATGGACATGACAGGAAAGAGGGCTAGGGAAAACACAAAGCCCACAGGCTTTTAAATACACGTTACATTAGGCTTCATGTAACAGGCCTCACATGACTGTAAATATGCTCCCACATGTGTAAATGAGAATGAGAGGACTCTTACTGCCAGGCAACAAGAGCACAGCCCTAACAGAACAGAAAAACACCAGAGACAGGCTGATGACAGTTAAATGAGTTAACACATTTAACATCTCAACAAGCACCAATTTTTCAGAAGAAAACAGGACCATTCCAATGTTGCAGTGCTATAAAAATGGCAAATGTTCTTAAGTGTTCTTTTTCGAGTCCTCAGAGTCATTCAAAGGGCGTGAATTTAAATTCCCAAATGTACCAATCTCCAGCATGTGGGCCAAATCTGTGAACAAAGCACTGTCTGGCTTTGAAAACAAAAAGCGGTGTGAAGTGACAGAAAGGCTTAAGAATGAGGCTGACTATCAGATGCATACTGACCTAGCAGCACTCTGGCACCTCTGACCACCATCACACCTCCCGTGCACTAACCTACCTGTCTTCAATCCAATCCACCAAATCTGGCACTTCTGCCTCATCTCCAGTCACATCACATCACATTTCCATTCCCTAAAATGTAAATACCATACCCCATCCACACACACTCACACACACAAATACTCCCAAGAGGTTTGTGTCTGCTTAACAGCATCCTTGTGAGCAAGGATACAAATGCAGTTTTGTGTTATTTTTGCAATAAGATCACATTGATGGCTTGCCTATGATAGGAACTCCAGTACATGCTCACTGGGCCATGATCCAAAGCATCCATATAAACAAAAAATTCATGATTATACACTAAAGGTTATATTCCTTATGCCAGTGCATGGCATTACTCACAAATTCTGAATGTGTTTACAATTCATTTTCAGCCAATACATTTCCTAACATTATTTTCTTCAAAAACCAATTGAAACAAGAACTTCACCCATACATTCAGAGTGAAAGGAATAGTTGGTAAGTGGTTATGAAAGTCTATTGTTTCAAAATAGCTGCAATAAAAATGTGAGACAGCTTGCACTATATTTTTTCAATGACAAAAAGGCCTCTGAAAATAAAACTAAAGGGGTTTGCTTACTTTATTAATCGGAAAAGGCATTTGAAACTTTATTTCAGAAGTGATGCAGACATCTGCAACAGGAATTTGAATGAAATTTAATATTTTTGAAACAGAGTTCTAGATTAATAACACTAAACCACAACCATCTTTGCTCAATTTTTTCAGTTCTGATTTGAACACTGCTGCAGAAACTGCCCAAACATCTTCTTCCATTAAAGCAATCTCCTTCCATCTTATGCCAGTTAAAATGGATGAAACTTCCCACTTAATCCATAAATTTTTAATAATCATACTGAACAGGGTCATATAAAATTTCATATCTTATGACAGCTTGAAAAAGTGATGTCACAAAACATAAACGAACATTCCCAAAAAATGTACAGGGAGACCGCAGATCATCATACAACTGTACCATGTGGAATGGTATGGCTCATTGTTGCTTTAAAATTCAAAAGTTCCACAATGCAAATAAAAAACTACTTCAAACACCATCTTGGAAATAAGTAAATTTGGCCTCTAAAAAAAACCTCTGTCAAAATGAATCAGCAGCTAGCATGAATTTTAATGTAATCTCTTCTTCTCGTTTACTTGAGCCAGTTTCATCACATGGCACACACCCAGCACAGGCCAATGTGATACCAGAACAGTTTGTGAGCTAGGGCAGTCTTGATACTGCCAGGTTTCCAGCAAAGACACACCAGATATAACCTGACCCAGAAATTTCTCTATTTAAGACGTTGTTAGATCAGAGAAAACACTATGGTAAAGGATTTCTGGCAACCAGCTCAGGTACAATAGATACCACATTATTGTGGTCCTTCAATGTTCTCACAAAATTTACATCTGATCTACAGCATATCTAGTATCTATCTGTTTGCAACAGTAGGCACATCAATGCTAGAATACATCAGTCCATCTCAGCATACTGATAATGATAAATGGCTTAAAAATCAGCTGAAGTGCCCAGAAAAAAAATGCATAGAGCTATAGATAATGTACTGTCTTTAACAAATGGAATAACTAAAGGACTGTAAAAAAAAAAAATCAAGGTGACACAGGGTTACAGGTTCAACTGTGGCCCTAGTACTGCCTACATAGCAGATTGTTTGAAGTTGGCACAGATTTCCTCAGGATACTTTTGGTGCCTCCCACATTCCACAAACACTTGAGAACCTATACTGACCCTTATGTGGTGCAATATGGGACTGAGTGAGGTAATGTATGAGACAATGCCTTGGAACAAACTGGGGCAACCTGTCTGTGACATACACCACCAAAGAAAACTGGCAGAGTAAAAATTACTTCTTGGGAATATTACTGCACCATCTTTGTTTTTTGGGTCTGGCTGTGGATCTCTGTGATTCTTGACTAGAAATTCAGTCATTGGAAATATGTGCATTTGTAAAGCAATCGATGGGTTTTGCTTATGATGGCACACAAACAAAAATGACTGACAGCTGGCCCAGTTTATGTTGTGCACCTGTACCATGAGAAAAAGAAAAGTAATGATAATGTATGAAAAGGAGACAATTCAAATGGAAGTCTTTTTAAAGAAATATTTTGTGAACTGAAACACGATAAGAGAAATGAACAACAAAATAATTACTTAATGCCTTCACCATGTTTTATTCCAAAACGAGTCAAGATTACAAGAAAATTTGATCATTGACATACAGCAAAATAAAGTACTGTCTCTATATTTCAGTCATGATTTGCATACATTGTCTCAATTAAACACTTGCATTTTTTCAACTAAAATACATGATAAAATAACAGTATGCTTGAATCCTATCTCGATTAGAGAAATGCTGTATGGAAATGACATGGAGATGTGATGGAGTGCATCACACTCACACACACAGCGCATAAATAGGATCTTATTGTTTTCTTAAATTTTGGACCTTGATTTAGGTAACATGGTGCTGCATTTGGGAGTGTCAGCCTGAAAATACTTTAAACCCAAAAGGCAGGTTTTATTTTTAATGCGTGAAAATGTCTCAGAAGAGAGAAAGCAGATCGTTTTCATTGGGGATCACACTGCAGCTTTTCTCAGATCAAAAGAATTAAGGTGTACTGATGAGAGTCGGAAAATATCCTATGTATACAAAGTGCTGGCAGCATCGCTAGTCACATTATTATAGGAATAGGAGGCCTACAGGCAGCGGCGCGCGTTATTAGCCGGGAAAAGCCTGGCTTTAGTTGCGATGACGCGTCGTGTCGCCCTACACTTTCTCCTGTACTGTACACTCCGTGGAGGAGACTCGGTTGCCACTAGTGATCAGCTCACCCACGGCGCCCCCACCATCCCTTTCTGCACGAAGAACGCACCACTGTTTTGGTACAAACAGAACAAAAAACGCACCCATCATACGAGGCATAATACGCAGAAAACGTCATTTCATACGTTTTCCCTGATTTCTAGAGGCTCCACTAAAAATCGCATTTGAACACGTTATCCTTGTTATGGGGAAGATAAGTAAAATAGTGGGCAATAGTAAATACTTGATTAATGCTTCGATAATCGATGACGACATTAATTTATGGTAAAAAAAATAAAAGTATGACAAAGCTGGATCTACAGGTCTCGGGATGGAAAGACTAGCGACATGCGAAAGCTTCTCTTACAGTACGAATCAGGGTACCATTTTGTCAGTGTATCAACGTAACACTATCGGTGTGTTAGTATATCAGTGTAAAACTATCGGTGTGTTAGTGTATCAGTATGACAATGTGTCAGTGCATTGGCGCATCAGTCTAATACTGTATCAGAGCATTTGCGTACAGATGTAACACCATCAGAGCATTAGTGTATCAATGTGGCACTGCTTTGGTGTGTATCAGTGTAATACTGTATCGCTACATTAGTGTATCACCATAACACTGTATCAGTGCGTCAGAGAATCACTGCGAGAGCATCACTGTATCATTATCACTGCGTTTTACTCAATTCCTGCGTCAGTGAATCAATGCATTGGCGCGCGCGTGTTCGGCAGCATTTTCCATTTTGGATCCTGAGGATAGTTAATCGATTACATCACACGAACTTCCATTTTCAGCCTCCACATACAGATAACAGGATTGATGGCTAATGTTACGAAAAACCGACGAGCATCCTATCACGTACAGCGAACAGCAACTACTGCCAGTCACTGACACAACAGCATCCTACAGTTAACTGGTTCAAAGACCCTGAATGATATATATGATAAGCGAAACAGGTTATTAATTCATCAGAAGCAAGCTAGATGACACAGTACATGTGGCGCGTCAATTTGCAGCATTTAAAACGAATGAATTACAATACTCACTCAAATGCTGTCAATTAACGGGCTGAATTCACTGTCATCATACCCTGCCGATGTTTTCATTGCAGCAGCAACTAACCAAACCTTCGGCTGACAACCTACCACGGTTATCAGCAACAGCTGCAGCTTTCTGCGGGACGGAACTGTAGCCAATCGGAAAAGACAAAAAAAAAAAATCACCGTAGCCACGCCTTCTTTTGTCTGGAGCCAATCAAGAAAGACAGAGAAAACGGAATTGACGCTACTATATAAAACAGGGACGTTCCTGTTTTTAAGCTGTCCATCTGCACGTCTGCGCAGTAGAACGCGGTTACAGTGCGGGTCCATTGTGTTTGTCCTAAGCGTGACCCAATTTTGTTCTTTATAAACCTTTTAATATATCATCATGAATAGGCAGTGACATTACGTAACTAGAAAACGGGTATCCGATTTAATATTTTGAAAATTAAGTTATATAATTAAATATACATTATACCTTATGCGTTATTTTAAGTGTTCATTGTAGTTATTGCAAGAATTTTCCAGCATTCCGGTGTCTGCACCTGTGTAATTAAAGAGTGTCTTGAGATCCTAATATTGGTGGCAGCCAGCAGATATGGTATTGACTATTAGTGTATGTGAGTTTGGAAGACAGATATAACTCAGAAAGCCAGCAGGTAACAAGATGGCTAGCTGCTGCTTATAGACCCTGAGCTTGCATTTTCTAAATTCATATCCTACTGTTGTGCCACAGTAAGGTACTTACCCTCAATTGCTCCAGGAAAAAAAATGACACATATGTGTAAAAGTTGATTTATCAATTACTGCAACAAGTCCAACATTTTAAATAATCAGTTACATCAATGAATGTGAAGCTTTATTACTGTTTGAAGTTCTGACACAAAGAACAATTTCTTTAAAAATGGTTTACAATGCCTTTTTTTAAATTGATTTCTGAAATTATGACTGGATAAAGCAACAGGACTGCCACCTCTTTTCAAAGAGTGAAATGAATGTGGGCCTGTGGGACAGTTATATTGTCACAAAATTAAACTTCAAATACACCCCTGTACACAGGGTCGTCAACTCATGAGGACAACAGGTTTGTAACCTTTCTTGTTCATAAGTCCAAAGTCAATTTTATCACTATATTAAAATTAAATGAAAAAAGTACCCAAAACAACTCAACGTAAAATGTTGACCAGTTCATCTCCTAAATATGTGCACAGTTGATCATATTGTCATTGATCAGTAAACCTATAAATACCAAAATACAAACTGTAAGCATTGTGAAAGGGGACTTGAATTAATTCAGTCTGACACTTTTGCATGGCATTGGTGCATTTTACTGGAATACAAGATTCAGAAATGTAGGTTATTTTCTTTATTGTGAGAAAATTTTTAAAATGATTAGTGCATAATGATAAGTACAACTTAAAAATAAATATTGTGGAAAATATTCTTAACTTGGAAAAGTTGTAACTCTGGATGTTCATAACAGGAGGAGCCAGTGTATTTATTTATTACAAGAATATTTGAATATTTCTGAATAATACTTAAATATTGACTGTGTTTTTATTAATGTTATGTGCGTTTATGTACATTTCTTTTTTTATTTATATTTAAGTAATACAGTACTGGGTTTAAAATAATGTTTGACGTATGAAGAAAGTCGTACACGTTTAGCACTTCAAAGGCATTTGACAATAACAACCGGACACAAGCTCTAAGGACATTTATACCAGTAATTTAAAAGTAAATACTGTAATATTCTCTTTTGAATTCTAACGGTAAAAAACAAAGCGAAAGCACACCTTATGAAAGTGATACGTTAGTGTATGCTGCCCCCTAGGCGGAAATTCTTTACTTCTGTGGTCTCTTAAAAATAACAGCGTAAGATATAAATATACAGTAAGGATTTAAATTGGAGGTAATTTTCTAGTAGTACCTGGAAATTATGGCACCTTACTTAATCTGATAATTAAAACGTATATATGCACATTATATTCATAAACGCCCCATATGATACACTCCATCGTTTCAGAATAATTTCACTACAATATTTGTTTCAAGAATATTGACGAATGGATAATATGAGGACTGCAAAAGCTGCAATTAACGAACAATTTCAAACAAAACAGCAGGTAACATTTATTTTTCATACTAATATTCTGTATTATCTGATATGCAGATTCGATATTTAAAAACACTAGTATAGTGCATATATAAATCAAAAATTTACTTGGAAAATGCAGTGTGAGAAGCTATGTGTAAATTTTATGGGAGAGTATGCAACACATTACATTACTTATACTGAATTGCATTTGAATATTATGACGCCCATAGAAGAGTGTTTATTAGTAGTTTCATGTTACATGTATTGTTTTTAACAACTTAAATACTAATCGTGGAATGGACAGTAAGTAATTAAGTTAGTTAAGAATAAATAAATAAATAAATCTAAAAAATGCATAGTTTGAAATAAAATATTAAGGGGACGCAGTGAAACACTATAGAAGAGTTACTAAAACACAGTCAAAATGTCCTTTA
Source organism: Arapaima gigas (assembly GCA_900497675.1). NCBI lineage: Eukaryota > Metazoa > Chordata > Actinopteri > Osteoglossiformes > Osteoglossidae > Arapaima > Arapaima gigas. Next base: position 160,792 of record UFQX01000561.1, on the reverse strand, counting down.
GTCTAACATAAAATTACCATTTTAATGGTAATGGTTCATTATGCTTAATATTTCACATAGTTTTAAACCACTGCAAGCAATCACTGCATATGATTAATATTACTTAATATTGGAAGGATATTATTATATACGTCATCAGAAAATTCTCGTCTTACAGCCACTTTGAACCAGAAGGACATGAGTCAACGTATATTGTATAAGGCAATTAGATTTTTCGGAGTGTATATAACATATAAAGTATACATAATGACATATATGCATGTTATACATAAATACATAAAAAATACACTTCTAGACAAACATTCACTGGAACACACGTTACTTTATCATTATGTAAAGTGTATAGATTAGTAGACATAATATCACGCATCCTACACAATGGAACTACACAAAGCTACTTCTAGCATAATAATAATAATAATAATAATAATAATAACGATAAATTAATAATTATAATATTAATAACTGTATTATTATTACTATTATTATTGTTGTTGTTGTTGTTCCCTGGTAAAACAGTGACGTAAAACGTATAAAGCGACGTCACGCGCCGTGGTAGTGAGGAAATAAAGCGGCGTCTCCAAATAGGAGCGCTGCTGAAGCGTGAGGCGACTGTGTCTGGACATGCGCCGATGTGTACAAATATGGCGGCGTAGTAGTGAAGGGAACTGCAGAGTTCTGTCGCTATTCCTGAGAGTATTTGGTAAGTGAGTTATCGCCCAATTTGTTTTACTGTTGTTTTTGTGAGGTTTTGAACTTCTCGTTTCTTTTTTGAATGTCAGAGATCGGTGGTGATGCTGTGAAAGCCGAGCGTAGTCTGTGGTGTCGATGGAGAGACTCGCTCGGGATTTTCTGGGGCTGCTGAGGGTGTTAGAACCTGGGGCTGTTCTGGGCCGCTCGGGGCTGTGTTGGTTGAAACGGTCCGTTGGAGAGTCCTAATGTGAGAAGACTGTTTAGGTTTGTGTGTAGAAGTTATTGTAGTTTTGCTTATTGGCATCGGTACCCACCGTTGCAGTCGTCCACCTTGCCCGAATCGACGAATAGGAATTATAAGTTTGTTACGTCGCAAAAAGATTTAACACCGAGACGTTTGTTTTCCACATCTGTCCCGCTGCTTTCCCACGGTCCAAAAACACCCGAGAAGGTAAGGGAACCGGAGATATGAGCAGGGTGTGAACGGGGGTGAAGCCGCAGAAATCGAGAGAAGAAGACACCGTAACGCCGACACACCCCCACAAATATTGGGGTCTTTTTTGTGTTTGCTTGGTGTCTGTTTCGTCGGTGGATTTTTAGTGCCCACCTATGCGCGGCTTGTGAACATCCGAGTACAGTACATTACAGTACTATGGCACTACTTTCGAAGTCTCTACTGCCACAGCACTGTTCGGGGATGTTTAGTATCTCATATGCTTTCGTGATAAAATGACTTGCTGTAACAAATTGCATTTGAAAGCCCATATAATAGAAAATGTGAAGTCCGACCCCTGCAGGCACGCTAGTTTTTATTTATCGGGTTCTAGTCAGAGAAGTGACGTGAGCTGTCGGTTTTTTCCCGCGTGGCTCCACCCCTTAAAGCAGGCGCTGTGACGTCTTGGTTCGACGGAACCCCGCGAGCCAGGTCGCAGCTGGGAAACGGCCCCTGTTATTGGCCACTATTTGATTACATAATAACGTCAGTAGGACGTGTGCAGCGCAGCGAAGGGGGGTTGCTGGCACAGGTAGGACAGGGACTGTTCTAATAATGAATTGCTTCCAGAAACTGGAAGTGTCTTTCTTCAAGAAAAACACAGGTGTCACGAAAGTACTAGTGTATTGAGAGCTGAGTGAAATATGACTAGAGTTGACAAGCAGCATCCAGCAGGAATGCTGGGTCATGTGCAACCTAAAAATATTTCACTATGTTTCACACATTTGCTTTTTCAGTGCATCTTGTCCTCTATATAGGTGCTTCCTGTAACTGACACCTTTTAAAGTACATTTCTGAAATGATGCATTTTCTTAAATGTGCCAAGAAGATTTTTAAGGATTTTTTTGTCTGCATTATTTGGTTTTAATTTAACTTCTTTGTTAGTGGGTGGCTCTTTATGGATGAATTTTCAGCCTTGGGGTGGCATGGTAGTTCAACAAGTAGCAGTTCTGCATTACAGTGCCCTGGGCTCTTTTATTTTGGGTTTGAATCTTGCCCAGTCTGTGGAGCTGACATGTTCTCCCACTATCCAAAACATGTTTCAGGCTAATTTGTCACTGTTAATTGTCCATAGTGTCTGTGCGTGTGCGCGTGCGCACGCGCACCCGTGCTACAATTGCCAAGTGTCCCCTCTAAGGTCTAGTCTCAGCCTAATACCCAATGATTCTGTTAGGCTTCAGACAACCATGACCCTGGCCATAATTTACAGATGGATTTTTCTGAAATGTCTTGTAGCCCTTACTTGAATAAGCTGAGAAGTGTTGGCCCTTGTTACAGAGTCCGAATGCTCTGGGGCCAGTTATTAATTAGCCTTAACTCTGTAGACAAAAAGCCACTTAATTTCAAAGTCTCTGGTGAGGTCTTCAAATTCTGTTCTGTGTCTTGCTGTAATTACTGTCCCCAGGGCTGGGACCTGAGCACTTCATGTGTTCTGCATCTTTGCTTTGCCTTGAGTGAACATTTGGTAAAACAATCACAGACAAATCATTTGTTGCTACTCCCCCTTGGCAATTTTTATTTATTTATTTTTTTTCCTCCAGCAACTTTTTTCTCAATTTATTTAAAATTTTAATGCTTTAATAAAAATTTGCGTTAAATTTTTAAATTAAACTTATGGAAAAATGCTTGGAATGTTTTCCCCTCCCATATTGAAAAACTATTCTCAAATTTGTTGTCATCCAGAAATGATAGGATATTCAAAGAGCCTCCACTTTCTCCCAACCTGTGCATAAAGGTTATGGCTTGGACAAGTTTATTGAGACGGGCTTGGGATTTATCTGACTGTGGTTCTATTATTTTCTTCAAACTTTTTTTTAATATTATTAGTTGTCAAGGTAGTGGGATCATGGTTTCTTATTTGCTTTTGGGGTTTTCCCTTTCTTACAGCGTGGGTTATAAGCATCCGCTCACCTCTTCTCATAATGATTTGGATTTTTACTTGCGTCACTGTGGTTGCTATGCACACTGTGTAGCTGGCAGTCTGTTATTGTCCATATACAGTTGAGAACATTTATTTATTTATCTGTCCCATCCATCCTTTCTTCTTTCCCCCCAAATTTTCTTTTATGGGAAATTTAGTAGCAGCCATTCAAATCTGTGTACACCCTGCTGTGTTGTCATGGCAAGTATGCTGCAGAGTCAAACATTTATTTATTTATTTATTTATTTATTTATTTATTTATTATTTAACCCCCCTCTTTTTTGATGTTTTTAATTTTTGCATCCCCCAGTTTGTGATCAAGGAGATTTGTTGCACATTGTTTTCTGATTTTGTCTCCTGGAACTTATTTTTCAAGAATTGTAGCTAAGAACAATAGCTTTAAGAACAGTTTTTTGCAGATTTTTGTTATGAGAGAAGGGGCAGAATGCCCTGTGGATGACAGTATCTTGAGGACTGCTTAATCCAGATGTTTACCAGTCTTTTACCTCTGACATGTAATGACTTTAGCCAGCTGATCTTCTCTTTTCACTCATTTTAGAACTCTACTGTTAGAGTTCTGTCCTGCAATGACAGAATATGTCTGTCTATACTCATGCAACCAAAGCAGCTCAATAAGAGCTTTTGAGTTCAAAAGGGGGGGCGGGGGGACTATTTGCTATAAACCTATAAACTACTTCTTTATTTTGGTATTATAACATACCTACTTTTTGCTGTCATATTTGTTTTTCACTAGAATTTAGACTTGTGTTTTATTTACCAGACCAAAACAATATATTGGGGGGGCATCATTAGTGGGTAGCTCTTTACACATTACTCTTTTGACACGACGTGGCATGATAGTTCAGCAAATGGCACTACTTTGTCACACTGCCTGGGCTGTTTCAGCATAAGTTATTACAAGATTATTGGAAATAGTGATTTTTGGTGTTCCACTGCTGTATTTGCTGCAGTTCAGAAGTCCTAAAAGATGAAAGAGATGCTACAAGAAGTGGTGTCAGTTCAGAATGTGCGGAAACAGCTGGCGGGTCTAGTATGGACTTTTTTCTGTTTAAAAGTGCAATGATGTCACACTACACGCAGACTTTTCACATATTGGTGTACAGTCACTTTACAGTTTTTGCAGTCCCGTTTCTCAGGTGTTGTGTTACTCCTGCCATCTCCATCAGAAGGTTTGTTACAGCATGTGCTGTAGAGACTAATGCTTTTGGGAAGAAGTCCAATCTCGGGCACATTCGAGTATGATTCTGAAACATTAAGTACTTTGTGATCTTTTATATGGAGTGGGTGTGGTGTAGTTGGTGGCTACATAGTCCACATTAGTGGATTAACTCACCTGCAAATTTAAAGAAGCATGCACCCTTTCCTTGGGACAAGGATGTGTATCAGTTTGCAGCAGGGACAGAACTTTTTTTCCCTGCTCTGTTAGTGTTATAAGGGACTCTTAGGCTTGCCAATGTTTAGTTTCATTTATTTATTTTTAAAGTAGTGAGACCTTATGTAGGGGGAAAGACACAAACATGGCATAAGTGATATGTTATTTTTTTCATGACATTCTTTTGGTCCTGCGAATAAAATGTAAATCTTTCTACTAAAAACAAATGTGACAGTGGAAAAGTAGATACATTGAAGAGCTTGCTCTAGCTGTGCTTAGAAAGCAAAATTCAGTATCTATTTCATTTGTATAAATTTTTAAATTTATTTTTATATTTTGAAAAGATAATGTGTATAAAATAAAACTACATTTTAAATACAATGGTCAACAGTTAGTTGACCTTCATTTGCAATAGGATCAGAGGTAGTTTTAGGCTAAAAGCAAATTAACAAATTAACATAATTGGCCTAATGAATGGCTGACGATATGTATGTAGCAAATTTTATATTAGAATATTGTCGTAGCTGATGAAATATTGTTTCGTTTGCTATACACTAATTTTTATTGTGTAATGTTTGGGTACTTAGAAATTTTTATGAAGTAGATGGAAATATTTAGAGCTCAGAATTTCAGGTCATCCCTCTCTTTGCTCAAGTTGCCAGTGGGTGGGCTAGTGGCATGCATCATTTATAGGTAAAATGTTTAGAACTGGAAAATATTTAAAAAAAAAAAAAAAAAAAACTCAAATTGGGTAGGAGAAATAACTTTAAATCTGTTCCATTGTGAGCTGTTGCAACCAGCCGAAGCCTAAGTTGCGCTAACTAATGTAACATTAGCTAGCTTATTATTGTATTTTTTTATGCGTGTTTGTGCATATTGTGATCACATATGCAGCTTAGATATTTTTAAACTGTTGGTAGCAGTTTTTGGCTTTCTTGGCATGTGTTGCAGAATGGATTTCCATACTCTTCTACTCCCAATCATTTATAATGTTTCCCCACCACTAATTTAAACTGCTTTTTATGGTAGATAAGTTGAAATGTTGTCGCTCAATTTCACAGCACGTCTGCTCTCTGCAGGTTAACTAAAGTGTTGTTGGACAAGCCAGTCGAGTCAAGTTGAGTACACTGCATACGTGTGACTTGCTGATGGTGGGAAATTTTCAGAGCAATGTGGAACATGAGGCTTCTAATTTAGTAGTTCTCCTGAGGTCTCTAAAATTTTTATGGTTTGAAACACTGAGGTTTTCAGTTGCAATTTTGTGAAATCAGTTATTCACATGACTATATCCATTCATCCATTTTTATTAATTCAATTAATTTTTTGTAGAGTGCTGCTTCTTACACAGTGATTGACTGAACAGTGAATTAACGAAACAGATAACAGGCATATAGTGAAGGTATAGCTAGAGGTTATGCATTTGATAAGAGTGACTTTACAGGCTATAGTGCAACATACTAAGCCTCCCAGCAACTTAGAAGAAAACAAACTTTCAACCAGGAAACCAGGGGGTTCAAGTGCCAGCAGCTGGCCACACCCAGGGCAGTTTAAGCATAGAAAAATAGTGCTAGTAGTAGCAGATATCATATGTTAGAGTGCTAAGGACAGCATTGTGTAGGACAGTAAAAGCTGAATAAAGTGATTTAGAGGTACAGGCATGCTGATCCCATCATCATGGCATGGGGTCCTCAGCTTCCAGCAACCTGGAGTGCTGGTTCTCACCACTTATCTTGTCTGACTTCATCCGGGGTGAGGGGTCAACAGTCTTTGCTTGTGATGCAAAGAAACTCAAACAGAACTATAGAGGGTTAGTCTAAAGACATTAAAATACAACATAATTATACAGTGAACACAAGATGCAGAAGTCAACATTACTTATGTTTGAAATGCTAATGAAAAGAGATGTTTTAAGTCTTGATTTAAATAAACTTCTGGGGGTCCAAGTGCCAGCAGCTGCATACCCCTCCTGGGCTTCTACACACAGAAAATGGTACCAGTAGTAACAGCTAACAAAGGTTATACTACTAAGGACAACACTGCGTAGGACAGAGGAGCCGAGTCAAGTGATGTTGAGGAGCAGTTGAGCTGGTCGCATCAAGGCAGGGGGTCCTCAGCTCCTGGCAATATAGATTGTTAGTCTCACCATTGGTCTCATCTGGCCTCAGTGGAGATGAAGAGATGATTTTTAAGCAGTGATTTAAATGCCGACACAGAAGGGGTGTTTCAGACATCACTAGGCAGTAATCCAGAGTTTAGGTGCTCTATAGCTAAAGGCAGGTCCTCTTACTGTAATCTTATTGATCACAGGTACTCTAACATAACCAGCATTTAATGATCATATGTAATGCTGGGGAACTTTAAAGTCAATGATCTTGCTAAGGTACACAGGACTAACGCTATGTATGGCCTTACAATTTGAGTAAGAGTTTATAATCTACTCTGAACTTAACAGGAAGCCAATGTAAGGACCTAAGAACCAGTGTTATATGCATGTACTTCTTGGTTCGAGTGACAATTCTAGCAGCAGCATTCTGTATCAGCTGTACTCTGAATACGGTCTGGTCTGGACAACCTAATAGCAGAGCTTTACAGTAATCAATTCTACTGGAAACAAAGGCATGAACATCCTGCCTACTTGGGAATCGCTGTAGTTTAGCTATATTTCTTAACTGACGGAAGCAGGATCTAGTCAAAATAGCAATATAAAAGTCAAAGGATACATCACTGTCTAACAGAACATGGACATTTTTTACACACTCTGTACACTTAAGTTAGTCCATGAGTGCCAAAGACTGAGGTGGTTTGATTACAGGCTGCAGAACCACCAACCACCACAAGTACTTCAGTTTTACTCACATTAAGGGGATTATTATTCATCCACTGCTATAGATCAGCCGAACAGTTTGCTGATGATGGCGTATGCAATGGATCATTGGCCTTAAAGGAAATGCATAACAGTATCATCAGTGTATGAATGAAAACTCGTGTTGTGCTTACGGATGACATCACCCAGTGGCAGCATATAAAGGGAAAGTGGTAAATGACCCAGAACAGAACCCTGAGGAATGCCATGATGGACTGTAGACATAAATGAAGAGAGGTAGTCATCAGGTTTCTGTGCAAACTGCTGATGATTAGTGAGGTAGGAATGGAACCACTTGAACAGTCCCCATTAGACCAACTAGAGATTCAAGTCTACTAAGTAAGATATTGTAGTCAACAGTATCAAACGGAGTGCTCAAGTCTGGTAACATAATGGTTGAGGTACAACCAGCATCAGATGATATAAGAATATCATAAACAACACAAACTGGAGCCTTTTCAGTCCTGTGACTAGTGCGAAAACGAAAACCTAACTGAAATGTTTCACATGATAAAGAAACTTTGCAGCTGAGAAGCTACAGCCTTTTCTAGGATTTTAGAGAAAAATGGCAAGTTAGAGAAGAGTCTATAGTTAGCTGGCTCATTAGTCAAGGTCAGACTTTAACAATGGTCAAATAATGGTGACTTTAAAAGCATTTGGGACATTAGCTAACGAGATATTTATAATATTAGCTATCGGTTTGGTGAGAACAGAAATTGCACCTTTTAGTAGCTTAGTTGGGGCTGGATCTAAAGGACAGGTTGTAGATTTCCTAGAATGAATTAAGGTGGTAATTTCATCATTTTTAATTATACGAAAACTAGACAGTGTTGATAAAATTCAGTAGTAGCAGTAGCGTCAGAGCCAAAGCCACTTTCAATAACTAAGAACAGGGTAGATGGTGTAATAGACATCCTAATATTATAAAACATGACAGTCATCATTATTAATGGATTTAGGATTACATAGCCTATTTTAGATTTTTACCTGTTAAACTAGTTATAATATTAAGAATAATCCTGGTTTCCTGTTTATTATCATCAATTAGTTTATAAAGCCAAATCCAAATGTGATTCTGAAGTGCCTTCCTATAAATCTCCAGACAATCAGACCAGGCTGTATAATAAACTTGCAGTTCAGTTGAGTTGAAATATACTTAACATCAGTTTAGCTTTCTGCACAAACTGTTGACAATTAGTTAGATATCAACCAAACCACTTAAGAACAATAACCGTTAGACCAATTAGGGATTCAAGTCTACTGAGTGAGATGTTATAGTCAACGGTATCAAACACAGCCCACGACTCAAGCAACATAACTGCGGTATAACCAACATCAGACAATATAAGGGTATCATTAACAATGTGAGTTAGAGTTGTTTGAGTGCTGTGACCAGTGCAAACGCCTGACTGAAATTTTTCACATACAGTACTGTGCAAAAGTCTTAGGCACCTGTGGGGAAAAATGCTATAAAACGAGGATGGTTCCAAAAATAATGCCACAAATACTTATTAATCAATAAACCTTCTAAAAAGTGCAGTAGACAAAAAAAAACCTCAATCAAATCAATATTTGGTGTGACCACCCTTTGCCTTTAAAACAGCATCAATTATCTTATGCAAACTTGCATGCAGTTTAAGGTAGAGGTTGGTAGGTTCCTCCAAACATTTTGAGAAACTGGCCGCAGTTCTTCTGCAGACTTTGACTGTCTCTGCATGTACTCCCAGACTGACTTGATCATGTTGAGATCAGGGCTCTGTGGGGACCATACCATCTGTTGCCGGATTCCTTGTTTTTCCTGAACAAGGTTCTGTATGACTGAGATTGGTCCCAAATTCATTCTGCAGCCTGAGAATGACCTCAAACACCCAATCAGAAACCTCCCTGATGGTAAATAAGAATCTACCTGTACTTCTCAACAGACATTGAAGTTGCATGCCTAAGACTTTTGTACAGTACTGTATATTATGATGATTAAGGAACTTTTGAAGGGGGCATGAATTTGGATAAAAATGGCAACTTAAAAATGAGTAATCATAACAAACTAGTTAGTTAAAAAAGCTAACCTTATGTAATTATGCTCTAATAATGGTGGCTTTAAAAGCATTTGGGACACTTCCATTAAGTAACAAGGTGTTAATATTAGGGACTGGTTCAGTGAAAACTGAAGAAATTGTAACTTAGTAGGGACTGGTCTAATGGGCAGGTAATAAATTTCATAGAATGAATTACCGTGGTATCATTTCATCATTTGTAACTAAACAAAAAACTGCTTAGGTGGTACGAAGAGTTTGTTTGTTTGTTTGTTTGTTTGTTTGTTTGTTTGTTTGTTTTACCCAGATCTTCCTACATTAACTGAGATTAAGCATTTGTCCTGGTCTGGGTCACAGTGGTCTGCAGCCTCTCCAGCGATCAGTGGGCACTAGCCAGTGATTGTACAGTCTCCCTTGCAGGGTGCAACTTGGTGATCCTGATATTGAGATGCTAATGATACTTTTTACACATGCTTTCATGGACATGCATTTGTTGACAATATGATGACAGTGATTAATGATCAGTTGCATACATGAAATATTCTCATTTGTAAATTTGTGTCACATTAAAAACCCCTTTTGTGAATGCCCGCAATTGGTTTAATCACATTTATTTGTAAGCTTCTGTATTTGTCCTGGAGTTGTATGGGTTTTCTGTTGCAGCATTTCCTACATTAGCCCAATTTCAGTACTGCCTCTCCTACTCTATTACATGATATTCTGCACCTGTTCATGAGTTTGTCTAAATATACATTTTAAAATTATTTTTAATTGAAAAAATTACATTTTGTAACTGTACAATAAGTTTTTATCCCTGTATTAATTGCTTTTTGGTATTGGATGAAATTAGGTGATGCTACTGAATATTATAGGAATGAATGTGAATAGGCTGAACACCCGCCCAAGTAATACTTAATATAGCCCAATTTTGCACTGCATTTTTGATCTATGTGAACCCTTCAGAACTCCTTTGAACTACTCTTCTGCAACCATGCCAGATGTAATTAGTTAAATTGCAGAACATGTGCCTCTAAAACCTGCAAATACTAATTGCCAAATAAGGATTATTTTAGAAATAGACTTAGGGCAGTAAGGAAACATTTTTCTAGCTTTTTTGTATGGTCCAGTTACTTGTATTAAATTACAAAAAGTGTGAATATCCACTACTTCATGCTGAGCTGTATCACCTGGAATAAAGGAACACCTGTACAGGGAAGACTTGCAGGCTATACACTACAAAAACCATGTTTGTAAACCATTTGTTGTACAGCAGGGAACATGTTAAGTTAGTTTTATGGTAGCACCTGACAATCGCACGTCTTCTCCCTATGTGTTACTGGGATTGTTGACGATGACTTCTGCATTCTTGAGGGGTCTGTTGACTCCTTGCTGTAAGGGTAGATACATCAGCAGCACTACTTGCTCTTATACTTGCTTTCTATGTGTTCAGATCCCCAGTGCAAGGTGTATAGCGACATACTGAGTGGCCAGCTCACTGTCCAGCCCTTCGCCTGGCAGTGGTACGTTCCCAGCCAGTGGAAAAGATGGGCAGAACCCCAGTGAAAGGTAAACAGCCTTGGCATAATCTTCAGATAATGACAGCACTCAATGATTAGGAATGTGACATATGAAGAGTTGTGCCTGTATGCTTTCAAGGTTTGCATGCGTTTTCCAATGAAGTTTGATTTATATAAATAATGACTAAGCCTTGTGCCAAGCACTGCTCTTCCTTTTTGGTTCTGAAAAACATGAATAATCTGAGCAATTTAAGGTGCTGCAGTTCCAGATTGAGTACTTTTTTTTTTTTTTTTTTTTTTTTTTTTAAATTCCACAGCAGTACAGTTATACAAAGTGGTGTAAATGATACAGATAATGTATTTCAGACATTTCAAATGCTTGTGAACCTTTTAAATATTAGTGGGCTTTGTTAGGGTGAAAATGCATCTTGTAGTTCAGGGGCCACCATGGGCTACACGTGTGATGAACCATGTAAGGAAAGAACTTTCACCACTCATAGAGGGACATGTTAGGGGGGGAAAAAAAGAAATCTAAATTGCTTTAAGTAATTTATGTGAACTGATTACAATACAACCTCCACTACCCATATTCTCAAATTTGTTGACTATTCAATTGGCAACATATTAAGTCAAAATGTATAAATGTGACATCCATTTTGGCTTGTGCTAAAACCCCTCAATGAAATAGAAAAAGTGCAGCCTGATTAGATATTTTCCAAGAACAGAAAATTAAACCATCTAAGGAAGTAGCATAGGTGAAAAATAAAAATATCCCAAGCAAAGTCCTGTATCCATAATGAAAACAAACTGCATGCCCATTTTCTAGGATATTTATCCCCCCTTTAGGTTAGTGCTGGCAGTGTAGTACAGAAACATGTTTACCCTTTGTTTTCCAGTGTGTGTGTGTGTGTGTGTGTGTGTGTGTATATATATATATATATATTGTGTGTGTGTGTGTAAATTATAGCTCTGTCAATAACTGAAAAAATTAGGTTAAAGCAAAAAGGTTGTGAAAATGTCAGCATCACTTGTTCAAGGTGTTGGTGCTGACTTCTTCCGTTTTATTTATGGAAGTGTTTTTCACATACCTTTTATCTCTAGAGATGACTAGAACGCACATTAGAAATCATAATTTACAAATTATTCAAGCTAATGAACAAGATCTCACTTTTGTTATTTGTATTTAGGAAATTATGCTGCATTAAATTCATTATAGGATGTTTAATGTATGGGCATAAAGTCAGCATGAGCTGTGAGGAATATTACTTAGATATACTATAATGAATAAATTAGCAGATATTTTTTGCAATGAAACTTAAGTGATGACAATCATTTTGGTAGTTGGGGCACCTGTTTGCATAATCCACATTTCATACTAGTTCAGTACATTGCTGTTTCAGGGATTTTAATCCCTGATGTCAAAGCTCGAAGGCATTGATACACATTCAGTAACTGAAACAATTTTGACCCTTTCAACACTCCCCCCCCCCCCCCCAAATTTGAAAGATGGTGTGTTGGCATAATTTCTTTTACTTGGGTAATGATTCATTAAAATTTCTGGGAANTTTTGACCCTTTCACCCCCCCCCCCCCCCCCCCAATTTGAAAGATGGTGTGTTGGCATAATTTCTTTTACTTGGGTAATGATTCATTAAAATTTCTGGGAAATTTAATTCTAAACTTTTATCCAGAGTCTTCTGTCTGTTGTTTTTGTTTTGTTTGTTTGTTTGTTTGTTTGTTTGTTTGTTTTGCCTTCTTCCACAATGTAGACCCAAGAGATGGCAGGAAGGAGAAACCTGGAAGAAGCAGCTCCTCCTCAGATCCTTCCCCAAACAATGATAATGGTTTGCGTTTACCTATGTAACTTTGTCTGGATGTTAGTGGTGTTGGGGGGGGGGGGGGTNGATTGTAATTCTGCCGTGGAGCCGTAAAGCATTAAAATGTCACTTACCGAATAGCCGCGTCCTGACAAAGAGTGAGCGGAGCTCTGTGGGGAGAGAGAGGAGAACAGCGTTGACCTTTAAAAGCCGCTCGGTGCAAGACAGGCACACGAAGGAACCCCGCCATCTTAATGCCAGTACTCACGTTAACCTTTTCAACCCCCCCCCCCCCCCCCCCAAGGGGACTAAACAAAATTAACAAAACCCTAAGGCATTCTTGTACTGAATTGAGTAGCTTTGAGTATGTTAGTTTTTTTTTTTAACTACTACTTAATTCTATCTTTCTTTTTTTTTTTTTTAAATCTCCTTGAATATTGTTTACCTTATTATTGCTACTTATAATGCTTACCAGATGTCTCTTAAATCAATATGCATAAGTCAGTTTTTCTATCTGCGGAATTAAATATTCTGGAACACAACTTTTATTGCAATGTGTATAGTACTGCTTATAAAATGTTAGTTCTTGGATGTCTTCAAGCACATGATTTATTTTAACATCAGTTTATATTACGATGGACTGAGTGGATAAGATGCATTAGTTGCCATGTATGTAGCCAAACAGTAATTGTACCTTTATTTTTGTTTTGTGGCAGAGACTTTTAACTGGGAAGAATACTTAAAAGAGACCTCCTCATCCCCTGCCCCTGCAAGCTGTTTCAGACAGGTATGTGCCAATTGACTGTGAGTTTTGCCATTTTAAATTTTCTGCAAAGAATATCAAATCACTGCAACTCATCAGCTTGCAAATCATTTGGTTCGACTTCTCTGAAAAGATGGTGCTTGTTTGTCCTCTGTTAGTAAAACGGTTTTAACTCTGCAATGTGTTCAGAGAGCTGCAGGCTACTGACATTGTACTATTGAATTTAGCAAATGCTCTTTGTTTCAAGGCCAGAATCCCCCCCAGTAATGATTTCAAAACCGGCATGAAACTGGAAGCCCGTGACCCGCGCAACTCCACCTCTGTGTGCATTGCCACAGTAATGGGTATCACGGGTACTCGACTGTGCTTGCGTCTTGATGGCAGTGACAATACCAATGACTTTTGGAGGCTTGTAGACTCTTCCGACATCCAGCCTGTGGGCACCTGCGAGAGGAACGGGGACATGTTGCAGCCTCCATTAGGTGAGAGCTGTACTGAACTTGACTACATTTCATTTTGATTGTGGCATATCAACATTTTTTTATTGTGTTTTAAATTGATAATGGTGACGTGAAAAGGATGAATTATTAATGGCCTACTATGATGGGTCCTTGTGAATCATGAGGTTACTCTTTCTCTCTCTGTGTGTGTGTGTGTGTGTGTGTGTGTGTGTGTGTGTGTGTGTGTGTGTGTGGTGTTTCCTTGCTACAGGATTCAGAATGAACGCGTCCTCATGGCCCATGTTCCTCTTAAGAACTTTGAGTGGGGCTGAGATGGCGCCTCCTACTGCATTTAAAAAGGTCAGTTCTTTACTTTGACTTGGTATGGCTGGGAGTGGGGTGGACTGGTGTGGTATGTTCCCTTTGTTTGCACCTTTCTGAAATTATTCTTCACATGGGCATGCAGGAACCTCCACGGCCCCCACAGAATGGCTTCAAACCTGGCATGAAGCTGGAAGCAGTGGATAAGAAGAACCCTTACTTGATCTGCCCTGCAACAGTTGGTGATGTGAAGGGTGATGAAATTTTCATTATGTTTGATGGCTGGAGGGGAGCCTTTGACTACTGGTGCAAGTATGACTCACGGGACATCTTCCCTGTGGGCTGGTGTGCCATGACGAAGCACAGCCTGCAACCTCCAGGCAACAGCTGTAAGTGTCCAGTAGAGGGCGACAAATTTCTGCTTGCTATTTATGCTTATCAGATATGCCTTTAATCTAGCAGCTAGATTACAGATAACAGCTATTGGTTTTTGAGGAGGGGGGGGTGTTCAGGAGGAATATCATTACGTGTGTGTGTGTGTGTGTGTGTGTGTGTGTGTGTGATTTGTTTAAGCAGTTTTTTTTTTTTTTGTTGTCTTCTTTTGAAATGGTAGTGCTTGTTCCACAGCTAGTCTGTGTTGGCAAGCAGCCCTTCATCCAAAACCATATAAAAAGGAGTAAGTTTAGTAACGTCTCTGTGGATCTGGTGCTATGGAAGCAGCAGAGCCTGAGGTGTCCCCTCTGTCCCTTCAATGCACTGATCTGAAACCCACTGCTGAAATCTTGTTGATCATAATTTGCTTATAAGCAGTTATTTTTCCTGGGAAACAGGGAGGGGATCCTTGCTATAATATCCCTAATGTGGCTGGGTCCAGAACACTGAGCAGGTGAAAATAAGGTGCAGCAGAGGGAGGGGCAGGGGTAAAAGGGAAATAAATCCTCAAGTAAAATATGTAAACATGGGAACCATGCCATCTGCCTACAAGATGAGTCTCCAAATGAGCTTGGTTCAGGGTTTTTTTTTTTTTTTTTTTTTTTTTTAAATCTTTTAACCAGAAAGGTCTGGAAATTATTTATTGTTGTTTGAATCTGTTTGTATCTTTATGAGAATTTAATTTAATTGATCACACAAACATTTCCCTTGTTTTCAGTTTAAGAAATAATAGTAAACTTAAATCAATTTGATAGGAATTACTGAAGGAGTGAAGTGTTTTCACAATGATTAGAATTGCCAGCTGTCTTGATAATGGCAGTGAGACCTTCCAGTTAGCCTTTGATAGGACCAAACAGAAAACATCCCCTTATTTGCAGTGTATTTTAAACCTCAGCTTTGCATTGTACCTTGAAGAAAAAATACATGTGAAGGTGATGGAGGGCCACCTCCCTCTCCCTCCTCTTGCTCTGAAGCCAACTCACTGTAACTCACTGGGCACTGGCTCTTGCCCTAGTGGGGCAGCTAAAAACTCTGTAGTCCTAGGTGAACATGAACCAGGAGGTCCACTGAGCAAGGGCAGGTGGCCCCCTGGAACCTCTTGAAAGGTGCAGATGTAACTGTCCTTTTGTGAGTTCTTTTCACTTCCTGTGTTCTTTTGCACTTGCACTGTTCTCCAGCAAAAATTTTTCCAAGAGGTCCAAACTGCGTGTCCTGAGCCAACTCTGCGTTTTCTTTGACATGCTGAGCAACTTGATTATTTAGTGGTGCCCAGGGGAACCGCCATGGTTCCGAGTTCTTGCTTTAGTCTAATATTCTATACTGTTGGCTGCACTGGCAGGTCTGGCGATGGCTTTATTTTGACCCACTTGTACCCACATGTCCTGAGGGCAGACTGGTAGTTTCAAGTAGCTGTCTGTGTAATCGTGCTCCTTGAGTAGCGTATTTAACATACAGGAAGGCTAACCACAGGGTCTGTCTCCTGAGACTGGACTACTTATTTAACCTTTTACTTGTCTAGTACCTCTGTGAAACGTGATATCTAATCTTAAGAGATGACAAGTAAGCCCTCTGCCAAAGAAATATCTAATATTAGATTTGTAATTGCATTGATTTGCTTGAAAGGACAAGTTGTAACCTTTTTCTGATTCCTGGGTCTGTTACAGTCACCCTGCCAAAGGCAATCTCCACGCTATCATCATCTTCCAAGAATGCACGACGCTCTGTGCCTCCTCTGTACCGACTGACTGGGTCCCTTCCCGCACTACCGGTCCGGAAGGGTGTGAGGGGCCGGCGGCCCAAGAGCCAGACCATTGCCTTACTCAAAGCAGCTGCAGAGGCAGCAGCGTTGACTGCAACAGCCCAGAATGACATCCAACAGAGCTTGGTGACCAAGCCTGCCTCTGCACTCCTTGCTCCTAGACCCTACAAGAAGAGGGGGCCAAAACCTGGAAGCAAGGTACCGCCGTGCTTCCTCACAGTACTAATCTCTTCTGTTTTTCCAGAGCTCCAACTTTACTTACTACACCTCAACAGGATGTGTGTCTGCAGATGTGTAGTGCTTGTAGCTGTACAAAGCCAGTACATGTGGTCTTTTTTTTTTTTTTTTTTTTTTTTTTTTTTTTTTTTTTTTTTT